>JAIMZG010001455.1:0-45897 GCA_020466075.1 Colletotrichum coccodes
CCTATGGGAGCTGTCGATGTGCAAAACTTTGAAAGAGCCTCTCATTGGCCAGCAGTATCAAAGCATTAGAGCTGTTCTAGGCAAGCCCATGGTCGCTGGGCGAAACCGACGTTCCTTGACTAGTGGCGCATGGTGGCACCGGTACCTTGGGTGGAGGTTCTTGAGCCCCCGGGGGGGGGGGGGGGGGGGGGCTTCGACCCTTGGGTGCTCGGGGACTCGACCCGGAGGCTTCGTGTCTGGGTAACAGCGCGTCCGTGAGGATTCATTGGAGGTGCCCGCTGAATAAAATTGACTGACACATTTGATAGATTGCCGAAAGTAATTTCTTTCCTTCTGGTTCGTTGGCTGAGGAATTGAGATGCAATGCAGATAGGCCTACGAAAGCCTGAAGGTTCGGACGACGTGTGTAGCCCCTGGCTGGAGTGATGGATCCGGCGGAGCTCGCGAATTCGTTCCATGGCCCAGATCGACGTAACGGCATGCATTCTTCATAAATCAATATCAAGACATATTTTCGGCTTTTTGGAAGTTCTCTCAAGGAATGCGATGTCCGTGCAGGCTCTGGAGGTCCAAAATCAGCTGATGTGCCGAGCATCAGGGAAGCTGCTGCAGTGACAAGGGTCGGGTCATTTGCTGAGGTCCTCCGATATCACGTTCGCTGGGGCTCCAGGCTCAAAGCTCCAGGGTCAGCGAACGCATACGCTTGGCTAAGCAGCCGATCTGCCCAAGTTGGAAACGCGGACGGCTTGTTGTTGGATCGGCAGGCATGGAAAGTTTGACCGTTGTATGCTTCATCGCCAGGACAACTTCGGCCACTCTGTGACATCACGGCATTCCAGGGGATGTCTTGCCCAGTCCGTTGTCAGGCGCTGGTCTCGGTCGTTCTCGACCAGAAGGCAACCCTTGTGTTGCTAGGATGAAAGCTTCTGAAGCCGGGGAACCTGGGAGAGGAGGTATGGGCCCTCACCGGCCTGGCAACCGGCGTGGATGTTGGCGTGGAACTTGCGAGGATGGCGGCGATCGCGGAGGCCAGAATCATGGCATGGTCTGGCACAAAACACTTCGTCGTCAGATGAGAGTGGGCTCCGGTGGACGACGCGACCCGACAATCGGGCTTCGGGGGATGAGTTTGATGCGCCCAGATGCGATGCCGATGTGTGTGATTGTGTACGCCTAACTGACGCGAACTTTTCATCTGCGGTTTTTCTTCACCGAGGACCCGGCAGGATGGTAGCGAGTAGGAAACCACGCCAACTTACCATATATAGTATGCGTTCCTGGCCATGCCATGTCGCCTCGACTCCCTCCAATCTAAACCCACCATGGGACAGAAGCAGATAGAACAAGTACCCGAACCCGCCCTCCCCCTCTCGAGATGCGGCGCGCTTCCTGAGTCTCGACTATTTGTACCTTGACAAGGTAATCCAAGGCAGGTGCCCCATGTGGAAATGGGAAATCGTCATTGTCGTTCCCTCCCACCACCACGCAAGCGAGGCACTTGCCTTACTACCTTAGCTGCCGCTGCCTTATTCGCGCCTTACTCCTTTCCAACTTCATGCCTTTGTCTTGCTCTCTGTCTTGCTCTCCCACCCAGCCCTTTTCACCTTCCCCCGTGTCGACCATCCGCAACGTCCACCCCGTCCTGGCATTTGGTGCATGACCTCTCGACGTTATGCTCTTCATGGCCGAGCCCTCCTCCTGCCTTCCTCGTCGCTCAGGTGGGTTCATCGGCCTCGAGATAGTCGTCGTCCCTCGATTTCCAATCATCCATCATTCCTCAACCATATGATCTTTTTACGCAATCCAACCATCCACCCATAATTCGCAGTCGCTCACTCAACCGAATCGCCCGTGGCTTCCCAGCCCGCACGTTATTCTTCTATTTCCAAAGGTCTCTTGGGCGCTTGAGACTCGATCAAGGTACTCACACGGGCGTCGAATTTAGAACCCTCGACTCATCCCCAACCCCTTCTCATCTGGGTTCGCGCCTGCAACGACTTTCCGGCGCTGTACCGAGCTCATGGTCACCGTTGGAATACGACAAGCAAAGAAAAGAAAACAAAACCGAAGAATTGCGAGCTAGGCACGGGGTATCTACTGCCGTTGTACCGTCATTATCATAACTCTTGCCCATAAGGTCTACCGGTTCTTCACCGAAAACAAACGCCCCGTAATACTCGCTCAGACAAGCAACCTAATTACACGACCACCGGGGACTGCCTCATCGACGAGGCTTCCGACCTATACAAACGTACCTTGATTGCAAACAGGTATTAGTCCAGCTGCCCCTTACAGCAGCTATGTCGAAGAGGTGCCCACTCACATTGGAAAATACGCCTATGTCAACGCGCCATCAATGGCCTTCTAGTCAGTCACACTCTCAGAACGCCAGGTGCCTCCGGGGGCGGAAAGACTTACCCTGAATGCCGGGTTATCAGCCTCACTCCTTGCTTGAGCCACCAAAACCTGGAACTCCTGCGAAGTCATTCTACCATGATTCGGTCAGCCCCAAGCGCATCTACACGTCAAGCCCCCCAGTGACACCTTGTGGCGTGCTCTGAGAAAGATCTTACCCTCGGAATTCTGTCATCGGGTACATAGCTACCGACGAGAGCATCCGCCTGACGTTTTCTCTGTTTGCCACGCCGATTTGGTGTTGCCTTGGATCTGAGTCACCAATGAGCTTCAGAGTCTGCATTCTGCTTCTCTGCTTCTATGGAGTGCATACCATTGGACCAGCCACATGTCGGGAGAGGAATCATTTGGGTTTCCACCGAGTCGAATCCTGCACTTTGCATCCAACTCTGCATTTGAAGCGGCGCTCGGGGATCTTTGTACGGCTGCATACTGTCCAGGTATCGTCTTGACCACCTACGCAAGGCGTGATCTGGCGGCGAAAACAATCAACAACAGCATCGTCTCCAGGGAGGATCCGGCCTTACTCTGAGTCAACGTTCCGTTATCTGACTGCGCGTTAAAGTATATCTCCACCATCTGGCACCAACCGCCTGGTCGAAGTACGCGAAACATATCTCGAATATAATCTCTCCATCGATTCGAGTGGATGCCGCCTGCCATCATTTGGCTATGCACAAGGTCGAAGTGGTTCGATGGAAAGGTGAATCTGGGCCAGATTAGTTACGCACCGACTGGCTGAAATTTGCGGACAACAGCCAGTTGGAATGCGCCTACCTTCCGTTCAAATCGTCAACCTGAAGGTTCAGATTTGCTGGTGTTTGGGTCTCGTCAGGCCAGATGTGCGGGCAAATGTCGATAGCTACCACCTGTCCGCAGAGATTAGCATTATCTACACGACATGACATCAACACGCGAGTGGTTAACGCTTCCCGTCCACTCGAAAGAATCTTCTTGGTGACTGCACCATGGAGCAGGAGGCAATCCACCACGGACGGACGGAGATCAGGGCTCGGCCAGCCGTGGGAGATTCGGCACAAACCAGCGGGCCACAGCCGCCGCCCCGCCACCGTCAGTCAGCCTTTAATAGGTGTGATGACGACGTAATTGCGGAGAGAAGCAACAGAAAGAGAGGAGGAAGGATGCGCGCAAAACACACCTCGCAGCTTGGGTGTTGTTGTGCGACCTCGGTAGCCCAGTCGCCGGCTCCGGCTCCGCATTCGAGTATTCGTCGGGGTCTGGTGATGGGCGGGAAAAGAAGCTGGTTTTCGAACACTATGGACAGCACGAAATGCAGCATTTGCAAGCGTTCAACTTCGTCCTACATCACAGTCGGAGACGTTAATCAAAGCAGAAGGCTGCCAGGGGTTCGACGCGTCCCGTACCTCATCTATCGGCGCGAAGTAAGCCCCATTGTCAACTGCGTATCGCTGGTATTCTCTGCCTTGATACGTGACCGTTTCAAGGAACGCGTTGTCCAAAGGGACTGTTTGTGGATCGCTGGGAGCAGATCAGACACCAGGCGAATCCTTTGCGGCTCGAGAGGACGATCAACCGTACCTTGCCATATCGGCAGCGAGAGCAACAACGACGGAATCACTGCTCTCCTTACGGAACAGTCTCGACAATGTTAAGAGGTTTCGTCCAAGTCCTGCCTCTGTATCCGTTCTTGGGACGAAAACGAGGTTGTATCTCGTGGTTGCTTTGCTTCAACGAGGTGGTCGTTACAAGTTTCAGGGACAGGGCGGAAGGCAAGGAAGATGTGTTCCTCAAGTACAGCCCACACAATTAGTCCGAAAGTCCGTCAAAGGAGCCATATCGGGTTCACAGGGGCATTCGCAAAGGCGGCAGTCGTGTCTAGTAGACATAAAATTAACTGCCCGCAGCGTTGGAGGTGGAGACCCCGGGCAGTCTGAGAGGTGCCTCAGATTGGCCGGCCATTCTTTTTTACACCCCACGATGTCGCTGTCGATCTTGGGTTAGAACGTTACGACCCAGAGAAGTCGGAAGCCTGTTTCGGTACCCTTTGGTACGCGGTGCGGACGAGGCAGTCTTCAGGTGACATGGATATGTCCTCGACTGTTGCTGGCCCCGGACCCCCTGTACGCACGAAAGGTCGAGGATGGAGCCGGCAAACAACCAAGACGTGCCAATCCCAGGGCAGTGAGTGGCATAGGGCGGGTGTGGCAGCGGGTCCTAACCCATCCTGGCAAGCTGGACACCGCTTTTACCAGTTGCCAGATCCATGGATTCCCTTAACCGTAGCTGGTCTTTGCAGGCTGTTCCGGAAGCCAGGTAGACGGTTGCCTTTCTCAACGACCTGGTCGTGTCTAGCGGGACGCGCTGCTACAGACCATTATCCCATAATGCTCCAAAAAGGCCACGGATGCGGGATATATTCATCTCATTGACTACGCATGTTGAGCTTTTCGAGCTTCTCCGACAGGCTCACCGCTGTCGTTTCGGAGTCGGGTGAATATACCGATGCTTGCTGCTCTAGGCAGACCGCCCACACCCACGACGAAACCCAGTGGTGGACGTTGTTTCCGAGACCAACCGCATAGTCGGAATACAGGGCCTAACACACACACCTCTCTCTCACTCAAAACACCCACACGTACTCCCGCTGCAACCCTCCAGTGCCCAGGCAATGGGAAGCTCTTCAGCAAACATGGCTCTTCATCCCTTGTTTCCTGCTTAATCCCCCCCTCCCTGCCGTGGGCGGGACCATTGCTTAAAGGAGGGGTTGCATGGGCGATCCGCACTCGTTGCACGCGGAGCTATAAACGAAGTCTGTCGATTCCCATGCCATGTCCCAAGGATCCGGTCGTTGGCTTGAGCTTGAAGGCGAGGCAGGCACGGGAGGCAGGAAGTCAACATGAGCTAGAGGGTCGTTGCACAAGTCCCGATAGGGCCCCGGGTCGCACGAGGGATTACACACGCGCCATTCTCGCAGGCTTTTGCGACAGCCCGCCGCGTGTACTTGTTGAGCTCTCCCGGGAACACGGACTTGGGTTCTTTCCTGTGTGGTTGAGCTCACAAGCGAGTTTGCCCTGGAGCGAATAAAGGAAGGGAATAGTCAACTCGCAAGCTTCGAAGCGATTGCGACCTTGACCCAGCCTAATTGCCTCGTACGACCAGCAGGCCGAATGCTCACCTATGCTGCTTGACATGGCTGGCATTGAGCAGGCCGGGGCCAAACGCGGCCAACAATGACCGAGGGCGGAGTCAATGGTCTGATCCTCGCACATGAACCAAACAATCACCTGCACTCTTGCCAGCGCAGTGAGACCCGCGTCAGGCCTGTATCTCACGACAACGACCAGAGGGAGATAGGCACCTCATGCAGAAACATCGATCTTTACTCTGCCAAGTACGCATGCCTGCTTCTGCAACTTCAGACCTCCACACACCACTCCAGTGACTCTGCTGGGAACGATAATTCGGTCGGATGGCGGCACAATATGCACGGAACAGGCCAGGTCTGCAAATTATAGGTAGCGACATGGCTCTGGCTGGTGGGTTTGTGTTGCTGCGTCTTGACACGTTAGCGCATTCGGGTGCGTGCTGATGAAGTTTTAATTACCTCACTCCCTGCGGTTCCCTCTCTCGAGGTTCTTATCCCGTCTCACTCTGGACTGATTGCTTGGCAGGCCGGATGTGACTTCTTGCAAGTCAAGCTCCGGGAGGCCCACCCAAGATTGCTTCTCGAGCGGAGATGGTTTGATGAGGGTTGGAAGCGCTGGCCCATTTCCACAAACGAACCCCTCGACGGGCCGCTTTGCAGGTTTGAAACTAACAGAGAGGGAGGCCCAGCCGACTTGACCGGGTTGTTGCTGGCTCGGACGGTGGAGTTTCGGGAGAAGGCGCGATGACGCGAGCCACAAAACTCTCCTGGTTCCGGCTATTTGGGAACCGAAGAGCGAGAGTCGACAACGCTTCCTTGTCATGGAAACCACATCCTGGTGCTTGGGAGCACCATGCCTGTCCACAGCGGCCACGTACTCGCTGCACTCTGCCACCCTTGCACCAACAGGTTCGGATGCATTGCATGGCGGACGGGTAGAAAAAGCAACCGGAGACACCATGAGACGACGGTACGCCGTTTGTGCTGGTATCCAGATTGCATACCAGGGGTGTCATCACGCACCATCTCAGCCATTGCTTGACGTCAGAACAAGAGACACGGAGAACTTATCCGTTATTTCCACGACCTGTCCAAGCCAGCCACAGTCTCACCAAAACAGCAGGCAAACTTCCGCTTGGGACCTTGTCGTCACCGACTGGGAAACATGGGTTGTCCGGAGGCTACCCCGAGGGTGGGTAGGGGACCCAGGAGCAGTTGGGATTTTAATTTACCACGAGCCAAACCTACCAGAAAGCGACTGCTCAGGCTTGATAGCGCTTGCAGTGCTGCGCAACAGGCAGCCAACAAAAGACGATGCAGATGACTTGCTTGGTACAGCCGTCACAGGCCAAGCGCTCGCGGAATAGGATCCGGAGCAAACGCCGTGATTAGTATCTCGGCAATTACGACGAAGTCATCTCCCTGTGCGCGAAGACTGAGGGCATGAGAAACCATTTTTGAGGGACTGTCGCAAGACAATCCTTCGCACAGGGAGTGAGGTGAGGATTTAGCCTATCAGAGATGACGCACGTCAGAGGGGAGCATTCGATCCATCTCTCCGTAACATGCCGCTGTGTGTAACCTTTCCTGGCGACTCGACTTGAACAAAATCTCGAACAAAGACGACGTCCCCTCCCCCCGCTTCAGAGACTATCATGAGCTTTGCAACTTGCGGCCGTTGACCGCGTTCTCGTCTGCACGGGCCTCACCCGTGCAGCTGCCTATTCCGCAGTCCTTTTACCCGACATGAGAGAGATTGGGTCAACTCCTCTCTTCCAACGGCTTTTCTTCTTCCCATGCAAAGAGGGGAAGGAGATGAGTTGGCGGTCGATGAGGAGTCACATTCGGTTCCGCCAGCAGGGGACCCCGGTCGGTTAATACCCTGCTGGTTCTTCCCTCTTCATCTTCCTCTCGAACAGAACCGTACTCTCGGGTTCCCCTAGTACGGGAGGCTGGGGCACAATTGTCTCCTTTATCGATGCCAACCGCCCCCCTATGACCCCTGTTCACGCTGACAGGAGTCAGCTTCCATGACACCTCGATGTCCAAGATACCCAGCAGAGGCACCCCTATTGTTGGATGACGAGCGGCGTTGCCTGCCGTCTACGGTCAAATCGCCCACCAACTCCATTCATTAGAATTACGTTTAACTGTTTCACCAGGGCACACAAGGAGAATACTTCTAGAAGGCCATGCTCTTGCGAGGGCTAGCGTTCGGAAAGGGCATGAAGCGCGGTGTCGGGTCCTTCAAATCGACGACTCTTACGGTCTACTAAGATGACGAGGTGCGGCTGCGCGGCTTTACTGCGGTCATGGGCGCATGGATCGCTTTTCCTTTCAACACATCTACCATCTACCGACGATACGGTATTTGGACGTATTGCCGATGCCCACCCCCCTCCCACCGTAATATCATTGTTACGCGCACAGATCGCGGGCAGGGCAGACAACATTGCATCTAACCCAGCACTCAGAATTAGTTCCAAGCCGGATGCGCCGCGACCACCTCCCTTTCCGTGAAACGCGAGCCCCGAATCCCGGCTGATGGCTACTGGTAGACAACCTTGTGATGAAGACAAGCCTTTTTTGAGACTGAAAACAGGGTAGAGGGACGGACAGTGACCGCAACTATCGACGTTGAACTACGCTGTGCAACCTGATCAGTCACTTTTCCAACCCCTCCTCTTTCCAATGACACAATCTCTCACTGCCTGGCCCGAAGAAAGGTGAATCGTTGTTATTCCCCAGCCTTTTAGGCTGTCATCTTTGGAAGGTCTCGTCACACATGCTTGTAGGCCTGGTTGTCTTGTATTTTGCAAGGAATTACGGATGCTGGGGTTGGTGTGCTACCCCTGAACCAGATGGGTGCGAGCGACAAGGTCAAGTGGAAAATCCTTGCCTGATTAAAAAGAAAAAAAAAGAAAAAAAAGGGACCCTTTCTCAGGTTCGCTGAAAGAGGTTCTTTGCATGCGTCTTTTCTAACCTCCCGAGGGAGAAAAAAAAAGAGAAACAATTGACTGCGGAATGCCCGTCCCCCTCCCTCTCGCTCGTGGCCCAGGGCCCCTATTCTTTGCTTCCCCCTGCCTCACGATGCTTCCCCCTCCCCTCCGCGCGGTCTGCATCTTAAGACCCGCCATTTCTCTTGTGTGTCTTCCTCATCATGTCTTTCGCGTAGCGTGTCGTGTCTCTCTGCCGCCGCCCGAGTCTTTCGTTTTGCCAGAGCCAAGTGGACCGGCGATGAGGAATGAACACACACTCACACATAGTCTGAGCAAACGCCACCAACACCTCCGCAATGATGCCATGTTCGTTGTGACGCGCAGCGAGCCGACTATTCTAGACGAGGCCCGAAATTGACCCAACAAACTCCCGGCTTCCCTATTCGTATTTGGCGCAATGACCGCCAACTACTCGACCAGAAAATAAAGGAGGGGAAAGGGGGGGAAAATACCACAAACGCACACACACACACACACACACACACGCTCTCTCCCTCCCTCCTCTCTCCACTCCCTTCCCTTGCATGCGCAGCGAGTGGAGCGAAAACCCTCCAACCGATGGCCCAGCCTTCGACTCCTCTTGAACTCCGTGCCGCTCCCGTATGTTTTGCTCGATGCAAGCCGGGTGGATCACCAGCAGGTGAAAACCGGGTTCCTGGCTTTCACCGGCTCTAGCCTCTCCACAATAACCTTACGTTGGTTCCCCTCCATGCCCTCGGCGGCCGCATAGCCCAGGTCACCCTCCTCGACATCGTCTTCGTCGTACTCTAAGCTCGGGCGAGAACCGTACAGGTGTTGGGCGATGCTGCTGCTATTACGCCGCCCGGCGGTCGTCGCGAACGAGTAGCGACGTTGATGTTGAGACTGCTGACGGGCAGAAGAATACATGTTGAAAGCGCGGGACCCGTGATAGCTTTCTCTCTGACTTTGACCCGAGAACCTAGGCCGCTGCACTGTCGGGTCCTTACTCAATGGTGCTGACGACGCCAGGATACCAGAGCCGTTCATGGACGTCTCGTCTGGTGACTGAGCGCCCTCGCCTGTCGGGCTCAACGCCAGCTCAAACCTACCCGGATGAGGCATGTCGGCAGGGGGACTAGCGAAGCCGAGCAGGTCCTCGTCCACGCGAATTGGTGGTGCATTAGACGCGTTGGCGTCCCCTATGTCGCCCTCGTCGATGGAGCGACGTGATTCTGCTTCGTGGCGCATCATCTCAGCGGATGTCACCCGCATGGGAACTGCAACGGGTACCTCGACGAGGTCGTCCCAGACGCAGACCTTGGCGCGGCGTGTAAGTTCCAAGGGACCATGGTCTGGTGTCTTGAGCGTCTCTACGACGTTCCACGCCTGGCCTTTCATCACAGCGATCTGCCGAGCAAACATCTTCTCCTGGAAGTCGGGGTCCAATTGAAAGACTTTCCGCAACGCCAGCTGTGTCTGACTCCACCAATGTGTCGATGTCAGGAGAGGCAGGAAATGATCCCGCGTCTTTTGCGAGAACGGCCGTCCAATCAGGTCCACAGGCAGGAACAGCCAGCCAAAGGGGAAGCTATGCAAGAACGACTGTTAGCTGAGCGGTTCACACACATCTGTGTTGTCGCCCAGTCAAGCTGATGGGCGACGAATAATTGCAGATATCTCCTACCTTCGCCACGCGTCTGGGTGCTTCCAGGGCCAAGAAAGTGAGTTGTCAATAGCACCGATGGTGACCTTGGGATCCCGTGCGTTGGGCACAGGGCTTGACGCCTTCATAGGCTGCTGAGTCTTGTAGGGGTAGGAGGAGCGATTTTCTGCTGCTGGCCGCTGGTTCAAGTCTACCGGCCGCGGCCCGTCCTGTTCGGGTGAACCTGTCTCCATGTTCATCTGAAGCGGCTCCGATGCGATTGATACTTGCTGGGTACTCCAGTCCACCTTGATCATCCAGTTGTCCAGACCTCGATCAGTGTTTCGCATCATGTAGTCCAAGATAACTAGCTTCTCCAGCTCTTCGCGGAATGACTGCTTGAGTGAATCGGTCCATACAAAGTTGTCTGGGCCTGGTGGCAGGCTTTCTTGTCTGGCTTCGTCGTCGCTCTCAATATCGTCCGGCGCTGCGGCGCTGCTCGGCCGGCAGTTGTCTGCCCATCTCCTCCTACGTTTGCGGTGAGGATCATTGGTCCTAAAGCCGGACCAATACTGGTCCGGCCAAGGGTGTTCTCTCAGAAATATGTTGGCGTCCTTGAAACCCTTTAAGAAGACCTGAAAGCTTCCCGGCTTCTCAGGAAGCGGCTTTTGCTTCCTGTAGAACTTGCGACGGTCCCAGAATGGGTAGTGGAAGGACTTCGAGGATAGCCAAACGACGTCCGTATACGGCACCATATGAGTGCGAAGTTGGCAATCAAGCGTGTATGCAGCCGCTTCGCTGACATATGACAGATTGGGGATGAGACTGCGGCCCGGTTAGCAAGTGGGACAATACGGGGCGCCATTAGTCGGTAGCATACCATGCTCGTCCGAAGCAGCAAGGAAACAGATTTCGATGAATCCACTTGTTCCACTTGGGATTGCCCGCCGCATATGGTTCTTCGTCCTTGGGTTTGAAGACGCCCACAACCTTTCCTTCGGTATTCCGGGCGAAATAGCTGCCGGAGCTTCCCTGGGAGATCATCCGAGGGTGTGTGCCTTGGAGGATGGCCTGCCTGACGCTGCGCACAATGTCCTCGAATTGAGACTTGGTCATGACGTCTTGTACCACAGCCAAACCTTCAGGGGTAATGGGCCGAACGCCCTCCGGTGCTTGAAATACAGAATGATGAATCTCGAGATGTTCGTCCTCGCCGGTCTTGCCACGACCCTTGGCGCGCTTGAACCGGCTGGCGATCTCGTCCGCCCATCGCTCCAACCGAGCATTGATGGCCTTGATGTCCACGCCGGAGTTGCTGCCGCCACGACGGCGGTTCCTGGGTCTAGAAGGACCGGTGTTTATGGGTTTCGGCGTCGTCATGCCCGAGCGGGGGCGCGGCTGAGAGATGGGTGCGAAGCGAGGGGCGGAAGCTGGCTGGAGAGAGGCGTATGACTGGGTAAGAGGGTCATCGTCTTCGGAGTCAGAGGAGAGAGCATCGGCCTGAGCAAGGCGCTCGTAACCCGTCGTCGGGGGCCGGGAACGAGGCATCGTGGCTCGAGGAAGGGATTGAAGTCTCGGGAGTGAGAAGGGGAGGCAGCTATCGGGCGAAGGGGGGTCTAGCGATCAGTGCCATGGAGGTTTCTAGTGTCGAGGCTTCGGTAGGGTTCGAGATCGAGAAACTTTGGAGGCGGTTTTCCGTATTGTATGTCCGTTGTGATGCGAAAGCCAACCGAAACAAGGGAATGCGGAGGCCTGGCCTGAGGATGGAGGAAGCCACGAAGTCTGTGGAAAGAACTGAGATAGGAGGAGAAAAAAAGAAAATAATAGCGGTGCAAAAACACAAGGTGGCTTGAGAGCGACAGCAAGCAGCAGGCCGGCGATGGAGCAAAGAGGGTGGTTTCGGACAGCAGGTGGTGGTTGTGGTTGTGGACAGGGAGCAGTTTCTCGGCGAGTCGCGTCGTCGAGCATGTGTCGTCAGGAATCCGTAGTTTCGGCGGACCGCGATGCTGTCATTGGGGTGCAACGGACGCTGCTGTCATCCTGGTACCTGTCCGTCACCTTGCCTGGAGCACCTGCACCGCAACGACCTGGTCTAGCCACGGCGGCCGCACCTCAGTAAAGCGACTTTGCCAGCTGGGCCGTCCAGGCACGGACCGAGCGCCGCGTTTACCCGACCTGGCTACTTCCTAGGCTGCCCGTGCTGTGGTTGTTCGCTGTGACTGGACAGCGATAGAGCATAGGGGAGAACCGATAAGGCACTTACAGGAAACAGTTCGATCTCTACAACTGTACATTAAGCAGCAGCATGCGAAGTGTCACCTAACCTTATCCGTAGCTTGCCTCAAGCTGCACGAAACAACCTTTATCTCCGTCATTGTCTATGTCAGTCCTGGCACTCGCCCGACTCGTTGCCAATGTTCCGAGCCAACCGGTTCCGAAAGCAACGAATATGGAAACGGCAGTAGTGACGGCAGCTTCGGACACCACTGTGGCGGCTTATCATAATACTTCCGCCGATGCTCGTGATACCCCTAAGTGTTGCTGTCTCTAACACCTATAGGACGAGTGTTATCGAGGGGATTTGACAGACCAAATATATGTGGCATATCAACAAAAGAAAGGTAATAGCTAATCACCTCACATAGGTAACATGGCTATCAACAGGCACGGTATCACATCCGCAACGGCGACACGGGTGGGCAGGAGCCATCGACAGGACAAGTCGCCTCGGCTTCGTCTCATGTTCTCCCCTCAGTCGAATGAGATGCTACAGCTATCACCCCGGAAATCCCCCAAACTCTCGGGTCGCAGCCACGGGTCCACCCACACCGCACGACGTCGTTCCAGCGTTTCTTCCGCCCGCGAATCGGTTCGATTCATCAGGCGACCTGTCGATGATGGCCTTTTGCCTGATCGTCCCTGCGAAGGTTCCGTCTTCATGACGCCGGCCAATCCAGTGTCAAGCTCACCCTCTGATCCTTGAGGAGATTTGTGCCAACATCCAATTTCAGGAGCGCCGTGTCTCCCTTCCTTGCATAGTGACAGGCCCGTCATGATCGTTTGCGGTTTGGACGACTGGGCGCCCATCCTGTCATCTCACCCGGATGATCTTCCCACCTTAAGCCTCCCCAGTGTCTTGCGAGATCCCGATCAGCCCTCTGCCACACCCGCCAGTCCCCCCCGGCGGCCTCGTGCTCCGTTTCCCCTCTTCGTCCCGGGCTGTTTTGCTGAATCCTTTATCATCTCTTCGCCCGCTCCACCTGCCTTTCCCATCTCTACTCGTACAGCACTCTTTCACGACAGTGAGCGTGCTATCGTTCAAGAACACGCGTATCTCAGCCTCGACTACCTTGGTCCATCTTGTATGATGTTCCAGAACATGGCTTCTCAATTCGAGACGAGCATCACGTTCCGAGAAGTGACGCCACGGACTTTCTCACCCGAACCAGATACTCACCGCGGGCGCAAGAGACACCGCAGCCTTACGAGACGTGACCTAGAGGCCACTCATTACGGCGGCACGGGCGAGTCCAGCACACTGCGGGGCCGACCTCGCCGTCGATCGACGTCGCTGGTGGCACTGTCCTCGAGGGCTTCTTCACGAGCCATCCCGAGCACCTCCGTGTCTCCCATGAGGAAGCGTCTCCTCCGCATCGTCCTTCTTGATCGGCGACGGAGCCAGAGCCCCTCCCGGTCCCGATCACCCAATCACCAGCAGGCTCCGCCTCGACGCCGCCATCGAACGCGGAGCCGGAGCCGGGCCCATACCAAGGAGATGTATCAGGCGAAGGATCAGCTGCCTCGGCCCCGCCAGGAGCAGCTGTACACGAAGGCCGGCAAATCTGCTCAAGACTGATAGCATGTGGAAGGGGCACACATTGGGGAAGCACCAAAACTCGAAAGCATGTAAACGAGGCAACAACAGTCGGTACATCCTGCTCGCAGAGCATTATGCAGAGTGCGCAAGAAGGCGGGGTTTCCACATCCCCACCCTAGTCGAATGAGCTCAGGGCCACGATTATGCCGATGAGATTCGGCCACGACGGCTTTGTCTTGGACAACTCAGATCAACACAAGACAGGCATCAAGAAAACCGGGGTCACAGTGAGATCGATCCAGTTGGGTAGAATGAATGGGTGTGCGAGCCCGGGGCGGTTTTTCATGCCTGAGTGGTCGCGGGGGATAGGCGTCCTAAAATGGCTTACTACGTAGTATGGTCAAGATGGTGGGCAAGGCTTGGGGTCATCGGGCGAAGCACGAACCTAAGGTAGGGCGGGCCAGACATTCAGGCTCGACTGGACGAGTCGCTCAAGAGGGCCGCTGTTGGAATGGTCGAACGGAATTGCAGTACGAGTATCCGTTCCCAATATTCGGGATGTGGAGGGGATTAACCGCCAGATGGAGACGAACATTGTCAAACGTATCAAAAAGGGCAGACTCGGGTTACACTCTCGCAACACTTGAAAGCAGGATATGACTGATTTGGAAAAACTTAATGATACAAACGAGTGATGAGAAAAATTCCTCGGTCAAGTGATCACGCCCCCTTTCACAGGCTGCCTTACGGGCCAACTTCCAGCCAACTACGCCCAGTTGATGGTGTAAGAGAGAGTGGGATGGCCTGGGCCGGGTTGGGTTGGAGTGGGGTGCACAGGCCAGACTCAGTCTGAAAAAGGTGGCCACGTGAGGATGCGAACTTTCTAGGGAGCTAATCGGAAATCGGGAATCAACGGGTCTCCACTGCAGGTGCCCCGCTGCAAGAGGCGGAGGAGTGACCTCAGATGCAAGAAGGCTGCAGCCAACGCTGCACCGCATTCTACGTGCCGCGCCTACCTTCACTTTTCTATCCTCCCGCGCTACCTTGCTTGCCACAACGCAACTTTCTACCACACGGTCTGCGCTTGCCTGAGGTTATTTTGTTTCTGGTTGCTTTCTTCTTTTCCCTCGCGCCGGAACTGCAAGGAAGTTCTTCATCGCCGCCACCACCCGTATTCCCCACGAGGCGAGGACAATGACATGGGACAAGCGACACTTTGAACAGGCGTCGACTTGACTCGACCTCCGTCCTCGTTCATCCACCCAGCTTCGCACGCCATCCACCCCGTCCCAAGGTGCGGTTCTGGGCTCTTGACCTTGATATTTGACCGGATTCGGCGACTCACCACTCACCACCGGGCTTTGACTCCCCCAGGTCCCGCGTTCTCATTCACATAGCCAAGCCACATGTGAGCAGAGCTTCGTGCCTTCCTCCACCTTACCACTGCCCTGCCTCTGGTCGCAACTCCCAATCTTTTCTATCTGACAACACTCACTGCCTGGGGCACGGCGGCCCTCGGTTTCTGCCTTTTGTTTCGCAGCTTGCCATTATCTGTGGACACATACCTACAACAACTTTGTTCTTGCGAGACGGATATCCAACATTTAGTTCACATTTCTCGCGTTTGTGATGATCGCAACCACTCCTCTCGGATCGCTTATTTGAAGCCCACCACTTTGTGTGCGACTTGCTGCGCCTTTTGAACGAGGAACACAACGGCGAGCTGCCAGAGAGACGCAGCCATGGCGTCGCCGAACGGCTCAAATGGTGAGTCCCCGCCTCCTTGGCCCGCGACAGTCCCTCTACCCCTCCAGCAGGAAGCAACTCGCTGTTCCTTTCCTCTGCACTTCTGTTACAGTCATAAAACCTCCCACAAAACAACTATCTACGGAAGTTTACTCACAGTCCTTCCTCTCCAAGGCCGAGCAAACTACGCGATCAATGCCCAGTCGCAGTCGTGGAATCCGCAGGCGTTACTCAACCCTCGCGCATACGCAGCTTCCACTCCCCCCTCGAAGCGAAATTCACCGAAACCACAGTCTCTTGCGACTCGATCTGTCCGAGGAAACCAGAACAACAATAGCAGCAACAACAACAGCAGCAGCAGCAGCAAAAACAACGGCGCGTTTGTTTTCCAATTCACGAGTCCGAACGACACATCGAACGAGTCTTTAACACCCAGCATGGCTTCAGGCGCATCGACTCCCGGTCGTGATGACGGCGTTTCGCCCTACGGAATGGGCAACATGATTGAGCGAATGAACGACGTTCAAGATCGCGTTTCCGCGCCTCAGTCGAAGCGCAGAAAGTACGATACGCCCGAATCCGATGCCGATAACAACAAGACGATGGGACCCGGCGGCAGCGGCATGCTAGGCGCCTATGTCAAGGAGAAGCAGGACGCCGGTAAGAAGGAGAATTCGAGAGTATCGACGCAAACTGTGGACCTTACCGAGGGCGACGACGACGTGATGATGGTTGAAGACCCCGCAACTGAGGAGGTCTGCTACGGCATGCTCACCGCCAACCTCGATTGCCACAAGGTGCCATCTGCCAAGCCAGGAACCCAAAGCATATTTGGAGCAGACTTCATGCCTCCGGTCAAGATCGTCCTCAAAAGAATCATCGGCGATTCGACGAAGAAGATCCAGGCCTACGACTACACGCGCGATATCATTGGAAACGTGGACGCACACACCGCCGGAGCTCTTGTGCCCTTGCTGGACTCCAACGTGCGTCTGAGAACCGACTGCAAGATCCCTGCGCGCAGAAAGCAAGCGGATGAAGAGCCTGGCAGGGCCATATCGAGGTCCTACCCCGTGGAGATGACTCTGTACGGCCAATACAGATTCGTGAAGGCTGTTGGAAAGCACTTTGAGCGAGTCAAAATCATACTGCGTCATCCCAATAGAGTTGACAAGGGCGTCAGATATGAGAACGTCCACGCCGAGTCGAAGCCCGTCCCAGTCCCTGGTGCCAGAAACCTGGCGGGAGCACTTGCTCAGTACAACAATCATTCGTCGTCGACCTACTACACCAACCCAACTCCTCGCACTGTGGAAGAGATTCGGTCAGATGTCATGGGCGTCTTCGACTCCATGGGAAAGACGGATGAGCTTCCCGAAATGGATCCATCACCAGTCGTTACCACCGAACTACTCAAGCACCAGAAGCAGGGTCTTTTCTTCATGACAGCCAAAGAGAGGTCGTCAACTGCCGAGGAGAGGATCAGGGGCTCGATGTGGCAGCTCAAGATTGGGCCCACCGGCCAAAAGTCCTACTACAACGTCATTACAGGTCAGGCAGAGCGACAACTTCCCACGGAAACCCACGGCGGCCTTCTCGCTGACATGATGGGCCTGGGCAAGACTCTCAGTGTGCTCTCGCTCATTGCCAGCTCTCTGAACGAAGCTCAGGAATGGGCAGGCCGCACGCCTGTTCAGCCCGAGATGCCACCCCAAAAGGCCGGGGTCAAAGCGACAGCCTCTAGCACTCTGCCGCTGACTGGTATTGCTAGAAATGCCAAGGCAACGCTACTAGTTTGCCCCCTGAGTACCGTCACGAATTGGGAAGAGCAGATCAAACAACACATCGCTCCAGGAGAACTGAGCTACTACATTTACCATGGCTCGAACAGAATCAAGGATGTTGAGAAGCTGGCTGACTTTGACTTGGTCATCACAACCTACGGGTCTGTCTCGAGCGAGTTAGGCGCTCGCAGCAAGCGAAAGACGGGCAAGTATCCGTTGGAGGAGATTGGATGGTTCCGCATCGTGCTGGATGAGGCGCACATGATCCGCGAGGTTGCAACTCTTCAATTCAAGGCGATTGTACGACTGCAGGCCGCTCGCCGATGGGCTGTTACCGGAACCCCGGTTCAGAATCGCCTCGAGGACCTGGCCGCCCTTCTCCAGTTCATCCGACTCAAGCCATTCGACGACCGAAATAAGTTCAATCGGTTCATCGTGGATCCCTTCAAAGCCTGCGACACGGAAATCGTCCCCAAACTTCGCATTCTCGTGGACAGTGTCACACTTCGACGTTTGAAGGACAAGATTAACCTTCCTCCGCGAAGCGACCACATTGTCAAGCTTGATTTCACAGCCGAGGAGCGTGAGGTTTACGACCTTTTCGAGAAGAATGCCCAAGACCGTGTCAAGGTTCTCGCCGGAAACGGCGTGCAGCGGGCGCTGGGTGGCCACACGTACATTCACATTCTTCGATCCATCCTGCGGCTTCGGCTTCTCTGTGCCCATGGCAAGGACCTCTTGAACGAAGAAGATCTAGAGGCCTTGCAAGGCATGACGGCTGACATGGCTATTGACCTTGACAGCGACGACGAGGACAAGAAGCCCGGTTTGTCGGACCGGAAGGCATACGAAATGTTCGAGCTCATGCAAGAGACGAACACTGATGCCTGCAGCGTATGCTCCAAGAAGTTGGGATCCAATGATGACGCTAGTATTGAGTCGGAAGGACAGGAGGACATTCTCGGCTACATGACGCCCTGTTTTCACATCGTCTGCGGTTCCTGCATCAGGGGTGTCAAGGAACAGACCAGACAACTTCTTGCTCCAGGCCAGGCCACAGGACCCTGCCCTATCTGTTCCGCCAACGTCAAGCCTGCCTATGTTGACATTCGTCGTTCACGCGTCAAGGTCGAGCACGAGGGCCCTGCTAAGGACAAGACCTCCACGAACGGTCGCAAAAGCTTCGGGAAGTACTCGGGACCTCACACCAAAACGAGAGCTTTGGTTGAGGATCTCCTCAAGTCGAAGGCTGACAGTGACGCGAGTCCCCATGAGCCGCCGTTCAAATCCGTCGTGTTCTCAACATGGACATCGCATCTTGACCTGATCCAGATGGCTCTTGACAATGTCGGCGTTAAGTACGTCAGGCTCGATGGCAGTATGACGCGTGTTGCTCGAACTCAGGCGATGGACAGGTTTCGTGAGGACGATTCGGTTCATGTCATCTTGGTGTCCATTACAGCCGGTGGCCTTGGCCTCAATCTGACTGCAGGCAGTAATGTCTATGTCATGGAGCCCCAATACAACCCTGCGGCCGAAGCTCAAGCCATTGATCGAGTCCATCGCCTGGGTCAGAAGCGTCCCGTTCGTACAGTCCGCTACATCATGCGAAACAGCTTCGAAGAGAAGATGCTCGAGTTACAGGAGAAGAAGAACAAGTTGGCGAGTCTCAGCATGGATAGGAGGGACAGGGTCTTTGATAAGAGCGAGGCGGCCCGGCAAAGACTGGTGGACCTTCGGAGCCTGTTCAAATGAGTCCCGAAGAAGTCAGCACGCAACCGTATCAAGGGTCAGGTCGTCTGTAGCGCGGTGGCATCGCAGTATGGAGTTGGGGAGTATACAGGAAGCAAGCATCCGGGAAAGGTGTGGAGTGAGGTATTCGGCCTGGACAGGACTTCCTTTTTTCTTTTCTGTTACCGTCTGTGATTGAGTCCTTGGCATCTCATTAGCTCGACTTACTCAGGCGGCTGCATTGTTGGTGTCGGGAAGGGGAGGCATTATCACTTTTCATGCGTCCAATGACGTGACGATACCATGCCGATTCAGCATCTTATCTTGCGGACAAGAGTGGCAAGCATGAGATCGGTTGAGGGCGGAGTTGGGAGGCAATTTCTGATCGTTTCTCTATCGATTCGCGGGTGTGCGACACTAGATTTGCATTAGACCTACCCAGGGGGTTGGGAGTCTCACCATTGATTGCGGCAGACATCTTTCGGACCGGGGGAGGGGAAGTACATTGCACTGCGATCAAGACTTGATAGTCAGAGCGGCCGTAATGCCACTTTGCAGATTCACATAGGTCGGCTCATCACATGCTTTTTTCGATAGTCGCGAACTCACTCACGGTGATGCTCTTATCTCGACGGCTGTGGCACCGGTTGGACGGGCACAACGCGTCATCCATGGCGACCACCTGTCGCCTGGCGTGCTCTATGCGGTATATCGGGACTTGAACGATGTGTTAATGTCTGGATGATGATCCGGAGGCGCGGCCTAGGCCATCCCTTTTCCCATGTAGTTCGACGACAACTGCATCCGAGGTAAGGGAAACACCACACGGCGACGGAGGAGCGCACGTCTAATATCATGCGTACTCTGCACGTTGTTTGTCTTGCAGCTAGCGCCATGTGTTTTTGTTTGCATGAATGTGTGTCCCTATGTGGAGAGGTCGGTTTCAATGGATGTTGGGCCGTACGCTGTCTGGTTGTACCCAGAGCGAAGGTGTTTTGTCTTTTTTTGTTGGGAAGTAGTTTGTCAGTAGCGTTTGTCCGCAGTCGGCGGGGAGACCTGCCACCAAACCCATTCTTCCTCGATGGCCCGTGAGAGAGCCATTCTGGCTGGCCCGTCCGGCGGCGGAGCCGTTGGCCCGGGCCTCCGCCCCAACCCAACCCCCGATGTTCCACCAGCGCTGGCAAACTCGGAATCAAGTCTTTTGCGGGCCCCTGTTTCCTGGGCACTTGTCTTCCAACCCCTCCCACCCCCACCCTGGTCGCACACATACGCACACACGCACTCCCGCATGCGGCATGTTTGCCAAGATCATACAGGAGGAGGCTCAACGTTAGGCGACGGGTACCAAAGATGAGGCAGATGACAAGAAGCATGTGATTGTGCTTTGGCGAGCCACGGTTAGAGGAGACAAACTGGGCTGATGTCGTCATGGTCGGTTATCGGAGTGGATTGCCTAACCCCCAGAGTGAGTGAGTGAGTCTCTGGTCGTGGCACCAGGACTTGTGGCAGCAAGTTGCATGAACTCGAAGCACGAATACTTCAAGTCAATCATAGCAACTGTTACTAGTTCTCGGTCTCAGTTTGTTCGAGAATGAGGACCGTTTCAAGTATTGATCAGATTTAAGAATCGGTCTCACATGTGCTGCCACGAGATTTAAAAAGTTTCAATGTGAATGAACTTGAAGTGAAAGTTGTGTTTTCATTCAGCCCTCGTTGGGACTCTCAATTTACTAATCTAAACAGTTCTCAAAACTGTCAAAGTGAACGCCCTCTGCAATGCCTGGCCCCGCAAACGCCAAAAAAATTTCCCATAGTTGTGAGGTCGGCAACTGCTCTCACTCAGTCAAAGCTGAAGTGACCAAAGGCGTCACTAAGAAAAGGCTTCTGGAAACCATAGTGAGGGCAGTTCCAGCCAATCAAACTCCGTAGAGCCGACTGATTCGAACGCCCATGGAAGTGAAAGTTTGACGCTCCCACATCTCTCTCGCCTGGCTGTTTGATTCGAAACAGGCCTCCCAATAGTCATTAAAGTTGTCTAGTCCGTCATCTCGTTCATGCAGCGTCAGCGCTGGCGGCAGGCATCGACACACGGGTGAGCTGATCACCAGCGCGGACAATACGCTGACCGCTGGAGTCGGTAACGTAGGTCATGTCCTTGTTCTCGTACTGGGCACGCTTCCAGATCTCAACCTCACAGCCGCCGCGAAGAACACCAACGCGCATGGTGGAAAGAAGGTTGTGGGCAGCATTGGAGTGGAGGTAGACACCGCCGTTGAATGTAGCAGTGGCGTCCTTGCCCACGGCGGAAGAGATGAGGGCCTTGCCACCAGGATGTTCCTTGATGAAGTCGGTCACGTCGTGAATAACTCCAGCGATGGCAACAAGACCTCTACCGTTCTTGGCCTGTGCAACGAAATCATCCCAGTCAATGACTGGCAGCTGCTCAAGGGGGACGCCCCAGTCAAGCCGAGCGCGCTTCTGGTCAAGCTTCTTCTGGAGCTGCTGGACACGACCTTTCTCAATCTCGTTTTGGCGGAACTGCTTGAGGTCGGAGGCTAGGCCAAGTTGCTTCCAGGTCCAGATGCACCACTTAGTGGGGTCGTACTGCCACCACTGGATAGCGTTACGGTAGTCAGAGGGGAACTCGTGATGGAAGTTGTGGTATCCCTCTCCGAGAGTAACGAGAGCGGTGATGACGTGGTCGCGAGGTGAGTTACGGTCGTCGAAGGGCTGGTCACCAAGCCAGTGGGCCAGAGAGTTGACGCAGAAAGTAGCTTGCTGAACGACGAAGATCCGGAGAATGCCGCCGTAGACATAACCACCGAGCCAGTCGCCCCAGCCGAGGCCACAAACCAGCGTAGGGAAGATGACACCCATAGCGAGGACACATTTGATGAAGTGAACGTGCTGCCACATAACGACAGGGTCCTCGTTAAGATCGGAGATGTCGGTTCGGCCCATACGCTTGGGGTCTTGCTTCATAACCATCCAACCGATGTGACTGTAGAGAAGTCCCTTGCGGACGGAGTAAGGGTCCTTGTCGGTATCGGTGTATCGGTGATGAGCGCGGTGGCCGTGGGACCACCATCGGATAGAGCCCTCGACGGCGCCGGCGCCAACAGCAGCAAGGTATATTCTCAGAGGGAGGCTAGCCTTGTAGGAACGGTGAGCCCACAGACGATGGTAACCTAGTTTTGTGTAAGTAAAAACGTTGGTTTCAGCGTCCAAGACAAATTTCCACCGACTTACCAGCAGTGATGCCGAGGCCAGTGTTGAAGTAGTAGACGACGGCAAAGACGGCCGTCTTCCAGGTGAGCGGGATCCAGTAAGAGCAGATAAATCCAATCAAGGGAACAATCAGGATGAAGGTGGTGTTCAACCAGTTGACGTGCTTGTGCCAGTTGGCCAAAGTGACAGGCTGGGTTGAGCTGTCGACGAATTAGTTTCTTTCCTACTTGAAGCAGCAGGGCAGTGGAAGACGCACATGTGAGGCTTCTTGCTGTCGTAGGCCTTGGTGACACGCGCGGGAATGTAGTCAGAAGTGCCATCGGGAAAGTTGGCAGCCTGCTTAGGCGTTGCGGCCGAAGACGAAGTCGTCGCCGACATGTTGAAGTGCTAAGCCAACAGGCTATAATCGAAGAGTCGGCGGTTCTTTTCGGAATACAAAGTGATCCGAGAGGTTTGAGCCAGAAGACAACCTTGTTGTCTTGAGTGGGAAGCAACGTCCGCGATGACAAGTGCTATCCGAAGGCCGGGTGGGCTATGGACTTCGAGGAAGAGGGGAGGATCTGAGGAGAAGATTCTCTCGACAAGGAAGAGATGAAGAGTTGCGAAATATATAAAGGGAAACAGATAGGTTTAGAGGCCCCAGTAAGGAGGGACAGGTACGGGGGCCGGGGTACCTTTGGGCGAGGTGTCCGCCACCCACCAGCTTCAAAAATCCCAGCAAACGATGAGTGGAAAGGGTGGGATGGTGGTGGGGAGGGGGGTGTCCAGTGAATCAGGTCACTTGGTTCAGGATCCAGGTAAAGTCACAATCAGCCGAAAAAATGCAAAGACAGATGGGCTCCGTGGGCCTTGGGCCGTGGGGTTGGAGTTTGACTTGCTGATTAGGAAAGGCGGTACCTTCGATCTGGACCGGGATTTGCAGATGAGAATATGGGCGGGTGGGCAGACGGGAAGGGGGAGAGAGGGAAGAGGAAGATTTCCCCCTGATGGTACCAGAATGTGTAAGGCACAAAGACCCGCACAGAGAATTCACGGCCTTGCCTCATTCCCGAGAGGTACCGGACGACGACGCGTGTATCCAAATGGCGGGAAAGAATTATGCTGAGCATGGCAGACGCAGGTTGGTAGGGCGGGAAGGGACGTGGGAAATGTAGTTTCCTCGCGTATTGCAATGTGGAAGGTACTATGCGCATGTCCCCTTGCGTTTTGTTCCAATGGGTGTTGTCAACCGGTGGGAAGAGGAAGTGACATTCTCCTTGCCTTACATCACAAAAACTGCCATGCATAATCAGGTAGTTTCCTTGAATTAGGTTGCTACTGCACCCAGCAGTCACCAATCGGCAGCTGGCATTGGCAGTTTGACCAGCAAATCTTTCGGCCTTTCCATTGCCTTTTTGGAGGCATTCCCTCCCTTTCCTCCGTCTGCAACCTCGTCTCTCCGTCTCTCCGTCTCTGGCCCGACTTTGTTAGTTACATCTTAGCCTCACGCCCACATCCAGAACATCGTCGTCTGCCTTGTCGAGACTTCGAGACGTATCTTTCTTCGTTGGGATCAAACATAAGCAGAGTGTACTGTCTAGATCCCTCACGGGACCCTTCCTACCGGGACCAACAAAAAAAGCGATCAAATGCCATCAGTCTCGAACTGAGCATGAAAACATGCCATCAACAGCTTGACGTTTGAAGATCAGAAGCCAATTCGGCCCTTGCCAACGCATAGGATCTCTCCGCACAGCCGAGGATAAGACGATTGACTACCCCAGATCAGGTCACACTTCCGTTGGCTTTCACCCCCCTTGACTCCCTGGTCCTGCAGGCTCTGGAGTTTTCTATTTTCCGTGAGTCTCTTTAGGGTGAGGTGTGAGGTTGTCAATCTGCAATTAATCACTGGCAATCACGCACGAGATGTGGTCCAAAGAAAAAAAAGCCCCGGCTCCCAACAACTTCCCCAACGCTTTTCAATATGACGGTCTGTTCATTGGAGGAGGCAGGGGTACGCCCCTGCCATATGGCCGCCGCTGGGGCGGGGCGGATGGGCGGCTGGAATCGACCTTGCCCGATTCGGATGAGTTGTCCACACCTTACTGCCACTTCCCACGGCTCCATTGCCTCCAGGGCTGAAGAGAGTCGTCGAACTGAAGTGGTGTTCCAAGCCGTCCTCGAAAGAGCACCGCGCTTGCGCCTGTTTGGCAGAAACAAAGTCGCATCTCGCTTCCAACATGTAGACATCGTCCACCGCGTCCGAGAATCCCTTCTGGTTCCGACACTCTCCCCCAGATCTCCACGGCGGTGGCGATGTTTCTAGACATTGTCGACGGCGCTCGGCTCCCATGCGAGTAACAAGGCGACCGAAATGCGTTTCGAGCCTCGTCGAGCGCCTTAAGCCTTCGGCCTTCTTGCTTCCTCGTCTTCCTGTCCCACCGTACCTAATGCAGAAACTTCGTACCTGCAGCTACCTATCACACACCCGACCTGGACCATTCCCATCAACAATTACTTACCGCTCCTTGGACGAGATCTGATGATGTGCATCTCCTTGATGAGGGCGCAAGGGAAAAGTCGGCAAGCATGAGAGTTGGCTGTGGCGACTCATCGATTGCAGGCTCCAACCCGCTGTCTCAGACCGATCAATCACCCGAGCGTTGGCTCTCCTGTCTCCAGACCCTACTGGATCATGTGTGAGAATACACATGCCCAAGAGACAGAAGGACGTCGGACGGTGAACCAACAAGCAGCCCAAGGTCGATGATGAATCAACAGTGGCGGCGGTTCGCGCAATCCACGTCGTCTCTCAACGTGCCCCACCCAAGCTCCATCGAATGACGGAGGTATCACGTCGCCTCCGAGTGGTAAGGACGCATTGGGCCCCTCCACCGACAGGGGACGCGTCCCTCTTCCTTATCGCCGAGACGACTGTCTCATTGAACTCAAAAATACACCAACAGCCTCGTCCATTCCTTTCACGATTGAACTTTCTTGGTCAGCGGCGAAACCATGGCGACGACAGCCACAGGCCACTTCAGATTCGGTTCAGGGGAAATTGTTCAACATGGCAACCTCGGCGTCTCCAAATCTACAATCATGCGACATCTCCGCACCCAACCAGGCTCTTCAATTCGCTTTGCCCGGCAATCTTTTTAAAGAGGGATACGCGACATCCGTCCTTCCCACTCTGGCATCCCGGCCCATCCCCAACAGAAACAGGACCCTGCCCCGCAATCCTCCGTCCTAGAGCTGCAGGACACGGCAAGGATCGTAGGTGTCTATGCCTCGCCATTGTCGCCCCGAGGTTGGTTCTATGGCGCTTCGTCACTCCCTGATGAGTTTTTACCACCTCTCACAATCTAGTGCCTCCCTTCCTACAGGTGGCGGACGGTCACGTGTTTGTCAGACCGATAGCTCACGACTGGCACTTTCGACAGTCGCGAAGCCTCAAAATCTGCCCCCTCTCTGGAAGAATTCGCCATTCTGGAACTCTTCGGTACTAACCTGATTAGGCGAGACGCCCCCTCTCGCACTTGGCCGACGCCACACCCGACCCGCCATGCCAATCTCCGTCATTCCTTTTCTCATCCAAACTTTCTCGCTGCCGGGAGCTTGGGAGCTAGCCGCCCCTGACCTGAGGCGACCCAAGCTCAAAGCTTCCGCCTCTCAAGCTGCTCAACTGCCGTAGCTCTACAAACTTCTGCACTAGCTCCTCTCACTCGTCCGGTCCAGCTCATCGGCATCGAAAAGAAAGCATGCTCGACTGGCTTCGGTCAGTCCAGACCCAGTTCCGCTTACACATGGATCGTTTCCGATCAAACCGCTGCCAAGCCGATGTCAGATATCGTTCAGACTGCCTGAGTTAATTACAACCTGGAGCCTTTTTAGGACCCGGGCAATTTCTGGTCGTCGCACGCCTTGGTTGCATCGAAAGGGTCATCGGTTGCCCCCGCTCTTCTCTGCGGTCGGTCGGGCACTCGGCCGTTGTCGTTGCAGCTTCGATCATGTCAGATTAGGCTCTGGTTGTTACACATCATCACTCTCCTGAGAAAGCTGCGCTGTCCCTCGTTGATCATCTGAGTCTGCGTGCTCGGCGACATCAACATTTTGTTTTGAATTTTGGGCATGCTACGCCATGTCAATATCAGGAGCCATCCAGAGGATTACTGCGTCTATGCAGTCTTGGTGCGCTAGGTTCATCAGAGGTTCATTCGATGCCATCATCTATTTTACTTACAAAATCCCCGAGTATCTACACCAGTGCTATGCCACACGACTGGTGGGGCAGCGATCTAAGCTTCAGATTAACTGCGCTACCACCTAAAAGAAAGAGAAACGCCGTCCTAACAAATAATAAACCGAGCTGCTCTCATGCAAATTCGCCTGCAGCTGCCCCGGCTTCCTATATTACACCCGTCATCTTCCGGCATCTGTCGTTATCATTGCTGGTGCTGCCGCCGCTGCCGCCGCTGCCGCCGTTGATGCGAAGTCATCATCAAGAGAGTCAAGAGACGTCTTCCCCCGCATCGTCTGCTCGTCCATGTCGAGGTACGCCGCGCCAACGCCGTTGAGCTCCGGAGCTTTCACCACCGGGGAAGACGGACCTGCTGGCCTGACCTCTGCAACTGTCCCAGACGTCGCTGTTTCTGTCGACGGAAATGATGCATCAGGTGCGGAGGTGATCTGCAGTCCGGCGACGGTAGCCACCTTGGTCTCGGTCTCAGCCTCGAGGACTCCCGGGTCTGCCGCGTTAACTTCCTCGGCCGACAACTTCGCAGCCAGGTCCTCGTGCTCCATACGCTGTGTTGCAGCCGCGATGTCTCCTGGCTCGCTCGAAAGAATGTCGTTGCTGTTTAGTTGGTCTTCGGGTTCTGTTTTCCCCGTTCCTTTGGGCTCTGGTTGCCCTGCTGTTCCTTTTTCGTCTGGGTTCGCCTCCTGCTCACTCTCAACTTCCCCTATCTCCTCTACCTTGTCTCCTGCCACACTTTTCTCATCTGTCTTGATGCTCTTTATTGTCAGAGGGCTTGTAATTGCTGGCCGTGATGCGACGGGGCCATCGGAAGTGTGCGGCTCTGCCGCCTCATCCCTGGAGACCACCCTGGCCAATCCCTCTCCGGCAAGACTTTTGTCCTCTTGCCCCGGCGACTGGTCGAGTTCGGTCCCACCCAGTGCGGCCAGATCATGGGAAAGGGGCGTCCACTGGAGTTCTTCCAGTCTCCGTTGCATCACCTTACTCGTCTCGTCCAGTGGTTCGGGTGTCACGAAGGAATCTTTGCTGGTCGTTGGTGTTGCGCTCTTGTGCTCCTCCATGTCGTCTCCCCCGATATCGCTGTACGATGGTGCAATGTTTCTAGCCTCCGCCCAGCTCGAGACGTTGCGCCCTATATGAGGCGAGTCGCAGCGCCCATACTGACTCGGGAGCGGGCTGGGGGGAGAGCGCCCTCTCGTGTAGTAGTATGGGTCCTGGGAAAAGCCTCTTGTCGGGTCAACGTAGGTATGGCCCAGGTTGACGTACGACCAGTCATGGGTCGGCTGGACAGTCTTGACCCTTGCGTGGCCATTGCCCTGATAGCCCTCCACGAAATATTCCTGCATGGTATAGCCGTCATCAACGGAGATCGAAGGGGGGGCAATATCGTCTCCAAGCGTGGACTCGGGAAACAGAGCCATGAGCGACGAGGCCTGGAGCCGCAACCTAGGGTCATCGCTCAGACAGATATCAACTATTTCCCGGTACCAGGCTGGCACGATGTGCTCCTCTCCAAGCTGCAAGGGTCGTCCCTGCGCCTCGGGCTCGTCGTCTTGTGTTGCCAATGCCCACAACACCATGCCCAGTTGGTACAGGTCAGACTTGACACCAATATACATAGAAATGCGCTGGTTGCTCTCAATGAGCGGTGTTGCTTCGGGAGGCTCCCATCCCACCGGGCAGCCTCGCCTGTTGATATCAATGATTTTAGCGTCGTCCTCGTCGTCGATTACGATATTCGAAAGGGTGAAGTCGCCCTGGACGAAGCCAGATTCGTGAATATCTGCCAATCCCTGCACGATCTGACGAGCCCACTTCTCTCGAATCGGCCACGGCAGGCCTAATTCTGAGTCTTGTCGGTTGTCATAGATGACATCGATGAGGGCACCGTGGACGGCGTAGCTAATGAGCAATCCTTTGACGTGTCCGTCGTCATCATCAACGACAACACCGTAGAACCGGATGATGTTCCTTGAATACCGAAGCCGATTTAAAGCATTTATCTCGTAGAGGAACTCGTCGATGGTATCGGGGCCTGGTATCTCCTTTTTGATGAGTACCTCTCCGCCGACACGGACCTTGTAAACAAAACCAGACATATGAGAATCGAAATTGATTTCTCTTTCCCTTACCCTCCGACAGCCCAAGTGTTGCACCTGACGAACTGTAGGATACTGGATGATTTCCTGCTACGCATTAGCACTCGACTTGACATGAGCGGGCCGACGAACTCACATTTACGTCTTCAACCACATGAACATGCAATCGGCCATCAGTGGTCTGCAGCTTCAGATTCGTGACGGTTGGATAGAACTGGATATCTTGCAGACTGTCTCTGATGGCTTCGTAGATCTTCGAGCTCTTGTCACGTTGAGACTTAGTATGCAGCAAGTCCAATTCGAGAGAGCTGTCCGGGGCATTCCGATAGTCAAGAGAGATTGTCACCCTACGCCAGAGGGTCGGTGTCTCTCGATACGTCACAAAAACTTTTCTCTCTTGGATTTATCCCGAAAATGCATGCTGAGATTAAGGATCCAAGTAGTTTCGAGCTCATCGTGAATCATAGCCTCGTAATGCGATTGAGATGTCGTTACTGAACGAGCGTCGGAATTTGACTGCACTTCGTGCGCATGAGTTTCGTCGGCAGCGGGTTCTGATACTTGAGCTACCATCTGACCCAAGCTGACATCCGCCTTTTCTTCGACGGGGCTGGCTGGGGCAGAAGGGGCAGTCTGGACTTCGTACGCATTTTCGAAAAAGTCTGGAGCGCTAGCTCGGGGAAACGACTGAGCCTGTGACGCTGTACGTGACGATTGCACGCGTCTGTCCACAGACAGGGCACGCCTCTCTGCCGGTGAAGGCTCAACTGGTGCGAGGTTGTTTCTACGCTCTGACTGTTGACGTTTGAAGGTCTGCACGCGAGGCAGTCCGGGCACGACTTTCCGAGAGACTCGGCGCATCAGGCCTGTACTTTGCAGGTCGTCGGAGTCGGGCTCAAGCTCTGGTTCGGGCTCGGGCTCCTTGGCCTGAAGCGGGCCGACGGGTGTCTGGACAGCATTGTTCCGTCCGAAGAGTTTGCGCAGGAAGCTGGTGGACTGGTTACCCGACGAGGGCGGTGGCTCCGTGGAAGATATGATCGCTTGCGCCATGATCATTCAAGTGAGAGGCACAAGCTGAGACGTCGTCAATGTCTTCTTGGTGAGCCCGGCAAGTCTGACGAAGGTGAGGCTCTTAGCGGTGTGGTCCTGGGGACGAGGTGTTAATTATGGATAGGCCCGCAAACCTGGTCCGGGAGCGAACCAGGCGGGGGACAAGGATGAGCCTTGAAGCGAAAGACGGTCAACGTCCAGCCTGGTTTTGGGCGGGCTGGTGCTAGGTCTGAGCTAAATTGAACAGGCAGCGGCTGGGAAGTGGCCAGACGCGGGCAACGCGAGACAAGAATGACGACGGGCGTCTTTTTGTGGCCGGCCAGATGCAACTCGGGCGTGACGGACGGTATGCAGGCAGCCGCACGCAAAATGGGACATCAGACGCTGTGATGAAGGAGGATGGAAGTGTGCAGAGAAGCAATGGTCAAGAAGACCATGTTCAGACGAGAGTGACGAGGGGGCTGAGGACGAGGGATCGGCCGGGGCTCAACGGCCTTTTTGGAGGAGTCTCAACCCCAATCGGGAGGTAACTGGAGTGCGCAGATGCTAGATGCGGTGCACCTGCTGTCATCCGGGGATAGGTACAAAAGTCGAGCCTGTCTAGTGGTGTTGTTCTTTCCAGGTACTGAAAAGGTCGGATGGGTTCACTTTGGACGATAGTCAGGCAGATGAAAGCGGCGGCGCGTCTGCAGGTGTATTCGACGATGAAGAGATGGTGTCGGCGCGCAAGCTGATTCGCCTGGGCCAAGGCGGGGTGGCAGTGTAGCGCGTGGGAGCGAAGCTGAGTCGGATCGCCCTGCGTCTCGGCGAGATAGATGTGGTGTAGGTAGAAGAGGATGGTGACGGACGACGTAGACGTGAGAGATGTACGCGTTGATGGCGGTGCAGTTGAAGTCTGATATGTACGGCCGGGTCAGGCTGAGCCGAATGTCGGATGCCTCGTGATGTGTTGGTGGTCGACAAGCTGTCAACGAGGTGAGGCGGACGTTGGACTTGGGTGATTTGTATGGAAATCAAGCGGCAAGGAGCTGACCGGGGTTTCTGAGAGGGGAGGAGGGGCACCATTGACGGTTGCCCTGGACACTCGACGTCGTGGGGTTCGGCGTCAGCGCCTGCGTCTGGTCCTGGAGCAACAGTTTTACTTTCCTCGCGGGGGATATATCCAAAGTGGTGCATGCGCATGCAGGAGAAGCGCGTGAGGTGAGGAGGGAGCATGCGAGGACAATATCGGGGCCCCCAGGTTGTGTTTCTGGCTGCTACAAGAGGTTGGGAGGTTGTTCACCGGAAGAGGCCTCATCGAGCTCCCGTGCCAATAGAAAGACCAGTCCGAGATGGCAGCCATTGTGTTGCGGCGCTCTTCGAGACACCTTTTGGATAAGATAAGAAGAAGCGCATTTGAGAATCGAGAAAAATAAGACGGCCAGTCAAATTCAAGTTCTGGCTGGCAAGAGGGAGACGAGCGGACGCTAAGGCACGTTGCAACTAATGGGAGTCAATGAAACACGAGGAACCAATGTGCCATGCTTTTGACCTAACTTGGGCACTCAGGCACCATGCCCCGCCACCTTCACAGTGGTCCACATCCTACCTCATAGCTGTCACTGCATACGGATACAGTATGGGATGGCTTGCCGGGGCAGGCTTGGTGAGGGACGGTTTGCGCTAAGCGGGAGGGCGCTGGAAGCTTGACTCTTTATGGCGGGTGGGGCTGTCCCAACTTTGATGCGCTGTCCCTCCTTCTTTCCTGTTCCCTTGGGCGTCGAAAGTCGAGTGACAGCTGAGGCGGAATACACACGGGAAATTGTGGAAGAAGGGAAGGAAGTAGGACTTAAGCCCGTAGATAATTACTGCTTCCCGTTTCGAAAATCCTGGGGGCGGTGGGCTCCTTTGGGACGCAATTGCCTTGACCATCCCATTTTCCGCCAGACATCTATCGGTTCCTCATATTCGCTCCTTCCACAACTATCGTCATCCAGAAGAAAACCCAGCCCGAGGCCGCCCTCCATCACGAACAGTTCCCCGTCGCGTTAGCGTCCGCCTCCTTATGTACGATGACCTCCAACCTCAGCCCCCCCTCCGACGATTGGGTCCCGACTCCCTCTTCCTGTGGGCGTTGGGTTCGTTGGGCTCCCATTCAGACCGGCGACCCTTTCTCTCAAACCTGCAAACATCCACATCGTCACTGCAGGGCTCCTTCTCAATTAATTGGCCTCGAGTCTACAATTTGACCGCCCTTTACTTCCATGCCTGGCCCACACGTCGAAATAGTGACTAACAAGGGTAGCCAGACGGGGATCGGGAGGCAGACAGCGGTTTTGTTGATACCACCGCCACCGCCAGGGCCCTAAGCCGGGGGCCATGCCAAGATGGATACCCAAGATGCACCGTCATGTCAGCCAATTGATGACTCAACCGCTCAGGGGCTGGCTATCTGAGAGATCTGCGTTGGCCGATTGCGCCCTCGCCGTCTTCACTTCCGAACATCGCCTTTGTGCCGCCAAAGTCACGTCGCGAGTGTGGGAGGTTTGCTCTCGAGGAACACAACACCCCGCGAGATCCAACATATACCAGTCTAACCAACAATATCTCTGGGATCCGATGAGCCGAATGCACCTTGAGAACAACCTGTCACTGACTAAATCTTCTTGATGATTTGACCTCGCCGTCTCCCACAAATGACGGCACAAAAGGGACCCTTCGCTTACCGACTTGCGTCGAAGATCCGTCACTTGCTCAATCTTACAACTGATGTCCCTCTCCGTCCGATTGCGTCGAACTCTGCCCTCGGGGTGCTAAGCAAAGACGGGCTAATTACCCACGTGCTCGTCCCTCTTCTGCGTCAAGCCACCTGCTGCGCGACCCAATGTCTTCACCCGCAACCTCAGGGCCATTACATCGCCAATCAGTCGCCTCTGTCACAGTTTCCGCACTCCACTGCCTGGCGCTATGCCATTTGGCGAGGTGACACGACAGCGACTGTGGTACAGAGACCGCAGCATAGCACTGCAATACATGCACAGACGAACGAACTGGTCCAGTGTCATTGGGGCTTACCTGGTGAGGTTGGTATCGGTTGCAACACGACCTTCTCGTCACTTCCTTCCAGCCTCATAGGCCATTTACTCTTCCGTGCCCCTGCTAGTTCGACAAGGGCATCGCGACGGTCTTCCTCAAGGCCAATGTTGCGTTCGGACGAGAGGTGTAATGAAGGGTGCTACATGCTGCTCCTTGGTTGTCAGCTCTGTCTGTTGGTCAACGCTAGTGGCGGGGTCCGAGGTGCCTCCCTCGCTCGCTGTCCGCATTTAGGCATCGACGCGGCCTAAACGATGAGGCTGTCTTTCCGTTGGCAGGTCGTAAGATTGTCCCGGAAGCATGGCCTGCACCTGCCTCAATCTCACACTGCCATCAAGAAGGTTCAACCCTGTGAACGTCTGGATGGCTAAGTATGCGTCTTCGCACTCTCCGTCTGGCTGGAATCGGTCAGAGGCGCGGGATTTGACGAGCCATTCCTGCAACCTTTTCTCCCTCTAGCTCGCAACTCGAAGCACTGGAAACAGGCATAGCCATGCTTAATCAAGCCCCGCGTTGTCGCCGACCTGATGATCTCCCGTCTTCAATGCACCGGGGACACAGCTTCAGAGATTTGCGATCGGTGGTGGGATGAAAGGGTAGAAACACGATGCATGGATGGTCCCGACTGCCCATTGACGTATCCGAATGTCTACCCGCGAACCCCACCACTCCCGCGTGGACGGATGGACATGGCACCCACGTAAGACCCTGAGAAACCCCACCGCTGTCACCAGGAATCCATAACGAAGGTCGAGCTTTCGCACCGACACAGAATGCTCTCGATATCAATCTCTCAGGGCTCATTCGGCTCTAGCAGGTTGGGCCACAATTAGGCACACAGAATATGTCATCACGACTAGGGCTCGATTTAGCAGCAGGGTCCCGTCATATATCAAAATACTGCGCGGATGGCGTACAGCACTCCAGCAGCACTCCAGCAGCACACAGCCGGACGTTCTACCGTTCGTTCGCTGCCTGCGGGTATCCAATCCAATCCCGCGACTGGCACCATGCGAATTTGACTTCGACATAATGCGCAGAACGGCCGTCTGACCAGCGCCAGTACTGCGGCCGCTGGCCTGCGTGCATGGTAGTGGTCAGGCTGGTCGCATCTGCAGGCGTCTGCGTTTCCGGCAAGCTGGTCCTCTACCTTCTTGGCCTTCTCTCCCAGTCCTCCTGCTCGCCTCGAACGGCATCGACCGGAGACCATCACACCACTCGACCGGGGAACCAATCGAATTGTGATGCTGTCACCTACGGCTGCTCCATCTGCAACACTTTACGCCTTTGGGTGAATAAGCTTCGATATGTGGCTGATTCGCCGGGTGCCATGCAATCGACTGATGACTGGTAATGTACAAGAATTCGCTCCTCTACCCAAAAGCTACCCTATGCAAACATCGCGCGCCCTTGCGACCCCGCCTACAACCACCAACTCTGCGCGAGCATTACTGCTGCGCAATATGCTTTCCTTATGCGATTGGGTACCTTTGCGACCCTACTCTTACAAAGCCGATCCCGGCTCGTTCTCGTCGCCAACCTCTTGGAAATCAACTAACCAAACAAAAATAAAAAGAACCATCTAGAGTAGAGATGCGGTATTGGGGGAGATGTGCCAGCATGCCGCGACGTTTTATGCGGGTTCGTCTAATCGTCTGTGACAAACATCCTCTGTTTCCCTTGCCTATGACGCCGATCCAGTCATCCGCTCCTCGGCCCCCACCCCCTGCCTCGCGATACCCTCTCGTTGGCGCGTTCCAGCCTCCGCCTGCCCCATCGACACGGCGCCGTTGGTATAATGGAGTATCCGACATGGAAGAAGACGAGACCGAGGGGTACTAGAGGTTTGGATGGGCGCGGGGATGGGTTTCGACGAAAGGGCAGAATGTGATCTGGGCGGAATATCCATCACCCAACACGTGGTGATGTTATCGTGAGATGGGGAAAGGAGAAGGAAGGTCTAATCGTCGTCTTCATCGTCGGAGTCGTCCTTCTTCTTCTTCTTGTCCTTCTTCTTCTTTTCGTCCTGAGCCTTCTTCCACTCGCACGTCTTGCACTTGTTGGCGGCCTCGCGGTCGAGCTCCGGGAAGATTAGGTCAAAGACGTCAGAGTACCAAGCGACGGGCTTGCCCTCGATGCCTTCCTTGATGTTCTAGTAGCGGTGGAGGTTAGTATGCAATCTTGAAAACGTATACCAGACGTGACGGGGATGACGTACCTCTGGGAGTTCGAGCCAATCGGACATGCAGTCCTTGGGGAAGATGATCATCTTGCAGCCGGCGCGGCGCGCGGCGACCGTCTTCTCGCGCAGACCGCCGATGCGGAGGACCTTGCCGGTGAGGGTGAGCTCGCCCGTCATGGCGACGGTCGGGTTGACGGGGGTGTCGAGGGCGAGCGAGAGGAGGGAGGTGGCCATGGTGATGCCGGCCGACGGCCCGTCCTTGGACACGGCGCCGTCGGGCACGTGCAGGTGCAGCTTGGCCTTGTCGAAGAAGTGATTGTCGGGGAAGTCCTTGACCATGAGCGACTTGGCGAACGAGTAGGCAATGGTCGACGACTCTTTCATGACGTTCTTGAGGTTGCCCGTGATTTCGAGGCCGGGCCTGCTGCTGGGCCGCAGGGGCGCCTGCAGGATCGACTCGACGTACATGGCGGCACCGCCCATCTGGGTCCAGGCGAGACCCATGGCGACACCAGCGGGGTTGACCTCGTAAAGGCGGTCCGAGGTGAAGACGGGGGGGCCGACGTAGTCGACGAGATTCTCCTTGCCGATGGTGACGTGAACCGTGTCGGGAACGTTGAGGGCGACGCGGGGCTTCTCGGTGGCAGCGGTCTCGGCCGGCTGCTCGCCCGTCTCGCGCGCCGTCTCGGTCTTCTTCTCCGACTCCGCCAATGCCTCTTTGCCATCCTCCGTCAGGGCGTCCTTCTCTGGAAGCACCTCCTCGCCGAGGTCCTGCACGATCTTGAGCGCCGATTTTCTGTACACCTTTTCAATCTGCTTCTTGAGGTTGCGCACGCCGGACTCGCGGGCGTACGACTTGATTAGCTCCTCAATGGCCTCCTCGCTGAGCTTGACGTCGGCGTTGGCCAGACCTGCGGCCTCCCTGGCGGCGGGGGCAAGGTACTTGTCGGCGATGGCCTTCTTCTCATCGGCGACGTAGCCTGAGAGCTGGATCAGCTCCATACGGTCAAGAAGGGGTCTCGGGATGGTGTCCGTCATGTTGGCGGTGCAGACGAACAGGACCTTGGACAGGTCGACGGGAACGTCCATGTAGTGGTCCAGGAAAGAGCTGTTCTGCTCGGGGTCGAGTAGCTCAAGCAGGGCAGACGAAGGGTCGCCTGATAGCCCCGACCAATCTTGTCAATTTCGTCAATGAGGATCAGAGGATTCTCCGTCTGGCACTTCTTCAGGGCCTGGATGATGCGACCGGGCAGAGCACCGACGTAAGTTCTTCGGTGACCCTTGATCTCAGCAACGTCCGTCAAGCCACCGACACTGAACCTGTAGTACTGGCGGTTCAAAGCGCGGGCGATGGACTTGCCGATGGACGTCTTTCCGACACCAGGAGGACCGACAAAGCAGATGATTTTGCCCTCGACAGTGCCACGCAGCTTTCCAACTGCAATGAACTCCAGAATGCGGTCCTTGACGTCCTTCAATCCGTAATGATCCTCGTCCAAGACCGTCATGGCGTTCTTGATGCCGAAGTTCTCAGCGCTGCGCTGGCCCCAAGGGATCTGCGTCAGCCAGTCGAGGTAGTTCCGCGTGACGTTAAACTCGGATGCCGCAGGCTCGAGGTGGGCAAGCTTGTTGATCTCGTCATCAAAAACCTTGCGCACGGCTTCGGGCATCGCCAGCTTGTCGGCCTTCTCCTTGAATTTCTCGACCAGCTTGTCCTTACCGTCGGATTCGAGGCCTAGTTCACGACGGATACCCTTCATCTGCTCCATCAACCAGTACTCGCGCTGACGCTTTGTGATCTTGCTCTCGACGTCTTTGGTAATCTTGGACTGGAGCTGGGCGTTCATAAGCTCCTTCTTTAGGACGATGAGGGCCTTCTGCATTCTCTCCTCGACATTGAGACTCGACAGGACTTCTTGGAGTTCGCCCTGCTCGCCCGAAGAAACGGCCGCTGCGAAATCTGCCAGCTTCGCCGGCTCAGAGGTGACGTTGCCGGTGGACTGGCTCATAGAGAATGTCGAGATCTGGTCGCGGAAAAGGCTGTTCATCGTAGCAACCTCCTTAAACACGTTGACGATCTCGTTCGTGACGGCACGGATGACGGCGCTCTTCGGGTCGTAGGGCTCCTCGGTCAGGTTCTCGACGTTGACGAGACTGACGGGGTATCTCTTGAGGAAGGCTGTGGGCTCGTATTTCTCCGCTGCCTGGTCGGTCTTGGGGGCCACGGCGCTCTCCTCGAAGCTCGCGACGACGTCGCCCTTCTTCTCCTGCTGCACCTCCTCATCGGTGGGCTTCGAGGGTATCGGCTCGGGAACCGGCTCAACCTTGGCCTCGCTCGACTTCGCGTCCTCCTTTCCGGGGGGCAGCAGGCTCGAAAGGCGAATGCGGCGGTGGGGGTACAGGATGGCCGTCAGGGCGCCCTGCTCGCCGTGCATTGGGAAGGCACTCGTGATTTGCGCAAAGACACCGGTGTCGTAAACGTCATCGACGTTGCGGATAACGTCCTCGTCCTGGTTCTCGTCCTTGAAGAGGAAGGCACCGACATAGGGCTGACCTCTCTTGATCATCTCGGTAATGGCGGCGGCAACGTTCGGGTCCTTGATGGTGATGGCCTTATAGAAACCGGGGAACAGTGGTCGCTTCGCAATCGGGATGGCCAGGACTTGGGGGTAGACATCGGGCACAACGGGCTTCTGCAGGCTCTTGTCGGAGGCTCTGCGCCCGCGTCTGCCACTGCCGTCGCCCTTGTCGTCGCCGCCCCCGGATCCCGCTGATGAACCGCCGGCCGCACTTCCGGCCTTACCATCCTGTGAAGCTCCAGGCCCTTCGCTCTTGGCGGATGACTCGGAGGTCGAGCTCTTTGCCTCGGCTAACTCCTTCTCCTCGAGCTCTCGCTGATTCTTGATGTTTGCCTTGTGTTCCTCCTCGGACAAAGGCTCGACTTTTGGGTCAAAGAAGCTGTTGTCCTCCTCCTTCAGCCATCGGGTCGATGTCGAGAATTGGGCGACGGCACGCTGGCTACGGGGGGCGAGGAACAGGCGGTCGAAGGTGGAGGCGGAGCACCTCGGGGTGCTCGCGACGGGTAACCTGCTACTTGAAACCGAGTAGGGGCGTCTGAGATAGTTTTCCGGGCGGCCGAGAGTAAGGCGCCTCGGGAAGCTCGATCGCATCACCATGCTGCTGGCGATGGAGTTCGCAAATCAAACGTTGAAGAAGCTCCGGTCGCGGCACGCGGTGGTAATCGGGTAATACAGGGCCGAAGGCGAACGGGCGTGTGCCACTGTATTCTTGGTGTATTCGCGAAGGGGGAATAGACGTGGTAAAAGAGACGAGCTACAATGAACAATTGGAACGCGCAGGTGGTTTATTTGTGCAAAGGGGAAAGGGACTCCGAGTCCTAGATCGCGATGCGCATCACCTCCTGACGCCTTACAAATACAGAACAGAGGTGAGTAAAGTAGCCTTTTAGCTATTATGGAGACTGTCGGGGGACTAACAAGAGTAAACGACATCACCAAAAAAATCAATGAGCACTGACGTTTGCCGCTCTTGCCTGGCTGGCACTGGCCAGTAGCCAGTCACCACCGTCCAGTGGAGGCGGGTGGTGGCTCTAGAACCTGGAAGAACTTCGGACCCGGTTGCCGGCGGACCGCTTTCAAAGGATGCCCAGTGGTTGGTTGGTGCCGCACCTAACAGCGGTTTTGGCTCGGTGAGGGGCAGCAGTCGACTATCAGCCATTCGTAGTTCACACTGTCCGATCCCGTGATTTTTGCACGCATTGATACCGTGTATATTCTGATGAAAACGGTACGGCACGACGCTCTGAAAGAGTAGCCGTCCACTGGACCTGTGCCGACTGCCCTACCTACAACAGTGCCGTCCGGTTTCTCTGACTAGTTGCGGGGAAGGGGAAAGCAAACACCCCACACTTGCTTGGAAAAGGAATCGGAGGACAGTCCAGTCCATCCCGCCATCCCGTCTAACACGGTCCGTTCGCACAGCTGAAAGAAGCCGAGGCCTTTTCAAGTTCCATTCAACCTGTTTTTAGTAACCTCCTTCTCCTTTTCGCTCGTTTCTCTCATCCTGACATGTTCGGGACTTCATAAGACCAAGGACGGTTCCGCACATTCATCGAACCCAGTCTCTCATACACCCATGGTTTAACTCGCATCTGGCTGCAAGCTACACTTTTACCTTGCTAGTGGCCTCACTCTGTTGATCCTTCGTCGAGAAAACGTTCAGAGGACCCTCTACCTACCCGTTGATCTACCCTTCCCTGCTAATCGGGAACATACCCACACTTTCCCTCGCTTCCCGACGGAACCGTGACCCAGTTTCCTGATCATCTCAACTTCTCCGCCCCTCAAGCAACACCCTGCCACCTCTCCTAAGCATCTCACGTCTGCTATTTACCTCTTTCGGCCTATATACAAACATATACACCCACACTCACAAGCCAACATGCCTTCCTCCAGCCAAAAGTCGGACGTCACGTCCTCGCTCTCCAAGCTCTCAATAGACAGCAACAAGAAGACGCCAGCCACCAAAAAGGTCAAGGAGCCGGTAGCAGACTCCTGGGAGGATGAGGATGTAGACGACGACGATGACGGCAACCAAGAGGACCAGGCAGCGAGGCTGATGGCTGATGGCTCTAAAGCCCCGCCGCCGACCCCCATCTCCCCAACATACAATACCGCAGACAGGTCCTTTCCTCCCTCGCCGTACGGGAACATGGACTCACCCGAGTCCGCCGTCCCCGGAGCTTCATCCAGCGGCGCCCGCAGACCAGAGAAGACGGACGCCGTAGCACGGCGCATGATCGTCAGCGCCCTCGGTGTCAAGGTGCCCCGGATGACGGAGGAGCAGCGGGCATACGACAGGGCTGTCAAGGAGAAGGAGCGCAAACGTAGGGAGGAGGAGAAGGCTGCTGAGAAGAGGAGGCTGGAGGAGGCCGAGAAGGCCAAGGCCGCCATCTGGGAGGACTAGGTGGGATAAACCCACGTCAGCACTTTCCAAACTGTAAGGATCTGGTTGCGAGGCATTAAGAAAAACAAGTGGCGTCGGTTTGGATCGAGACGTGTGAAGGCTTCTTGTAAATATACAAAAGGGACGCAGCCATCCGGTTTCCTTACGATGGGGTTCATGGCTGCTCCCATACGATTCCGTACGTACTTATGCGGCCTGCTAGGGAAAGGGGCAAAAGATGAATCGTGATTTCAGGCTGATGGTAGTTGCAAATTGTAGGCTTCATGAGAGACCGCCTCTGGTCGTTTACGAGCAAGCACATCCACTGATGAGAAGGCAAATGGTCACTCCACAACTGGCATGCTTCCCCTCGTCTGGGCGTGCGGCGTTTTCCCAATTGACAAGATTTATCAACGTAAGTGATATTGCCTTGCGCTACATGTTGCTAGACCTGCCGCAACGTGTATTCCGGCCACATCTGGCACCCCGTTCTCGCCGCAAGCTCCAAACACCACCATCTGGCATTACCACCTCCGGCCAAGTCACTTCCGCGACCTGTGCCTTCTGCTTAGTCTCTTCCTCGGCTATCTGTCTGCCCATGGTCTCCAAGACGTCGCCGGCGCCCCATTACACGGTCCAGCTTTCGTCGAGGAGGCGTCTGGTGAGGTTGTCCCACGGCAGGAAAGCGGTGTCGGCGTAGGATGTGTGCTGTTGTCAGTTGCGGACCTCTTGAATGGCGCAGGAAGGGTAGAAGGGAAGCGGGGCAACGGACGTACAGACGGCAGGTTGGTGGGGGGAAAGAGAAAGGGAGGATTACGGTCGAAGATACGCCTTGTCTCCAACGAGGTACTTCCTCCCCTTGGACGCGCGGTCGAGGACAGGGGAGATGCGGACGGCCCGCTCCTCATACCGCTCCTTTGCGCCGGGGGCGTCTTCCGGGTGGAAGATATTGAACCGGCCCAACCGGCCGAGGTAAGGGCCCTTTGTACCGGAAAAGGCATCAGTCCAAGGTTGTTCTTACCACATTCATATCAGTACCGGATGATGTCTTTCGGCGAGTAAGCACAACGACGAGTAATGTGTTGATCCGAACTTCCGAAGAACAGAAGAGCATTACTTACCTAGCCCGACATTCTAGAATGCAGCCACAGCTTCGGATGGAATCTCCGGCGGCGGAGAAAACGAGATCTTGTTGTTAATGTCGTAGGCCTCGACGAGGAGCTCGATGATGGCGCGCGATTCCTGAGGGCGAGGCCCGTATTCGGGTCCTCGAGGACTGGGAGGAGACCGTTGGGGTTGGTAGAGATGTAGGGCCCCTCGTTGGCTACAGCGTGGTCGATGGTGATCAACGTATGCCGGTTCCTGTTGGTGGGGGCATTTTGTCGAGGTATAGCCTGTCTGTTTGCATCGAGGATACGATGGTCGGACAAGACCCATGGCATCGAGGGCATGAAGACGTACATGTTCGTAGGGTATCCCAAGTTCCGCGAGAATCATGACCAACGTCGCCAGGATGGGACGGTAACCCGCGGTGACTGTCGGTGCTTTGCCTGGAGTAAGACGGTGGAAGAGAGGGTAAGACGTACTGTGCCTGTAGAGAACGGAAGGCTCCGAGGCTCAAAGGCGGACATCATACTGAATTTGACGACTTCGACGCTACTGATTACCTCTGTGCTCGATGAAACGACAGTTTGATCGGACTATCCACCGAATTTGTTCGTTATTCTACACGACAGAGATGAGAAACCCATGAGTTTATATCCTCGTTTCCACATTATGACATCACGCGAAGAGTGGCAGGACCATTCATTAGTTCGTCCAGCCTCCTTGTCCGTACATTGTGATTCGGTAGTGTGCATGAACGTCCATTCGCGCCTTGCGTGACGACGACGACGTCTCGCCAGCCAATCTCACCAACTAGTGTTGTGTGCCTCGGCAAAGGAAGGGATGAAGTGACCAACACCCCTCAATCTAAACAGCGTAACCCTACAAAATCCGTCTAGGCCATCTAAAACAGGCAGATCAACACGTTTAGCGTATCGTTGTAAGTATACTCGCCTTAGATCATCCCCGCGGCAGCAGACCAGGTACATGTTCGTACCACGTACGAAGGGAAGGGGCTGGGGTCTACCAGTTCTGACCACCGCCCGCCTCGTCACCCATCAAAGATGCCTGACCTAATCAAACGGCTCACTGCGTACCCGTCGAGGCGACTACAGCCGTTCCGGGATTTCGTCGCGAGGCGGCAAGGATAATGTTGTTCAAGTGCGAACCGATCATAGATATATGGGGCATCTCGGCCGGTCGCCGGCCGGAGGGTCGGGTGATCAGGCCGGGCTACGGTCACTTTTTCATACAAACGGCCAGACCACAACCTCCCCGACATTTTCGTTCTTTCCCTCTGTATCGTTTGGCTTGCTTCCAACTCACTCACTACTATCCCAGCTGTTCCTTACACCATGCACCAGGTTAACCGTAAGACATGAAGCCGGCTCAAGGTACCGTCTCCGTCATGATGGCGACCAGAGAACGCGAATGATTAGGAGGTGACGATATACCTCTGATCGGCGGGATGCGGCTTCGTTCGTGCAGACGCAACTCAAAACATTGTTTCCCGAACGAGACAACGTCCCCCCAGACCATGCGCCTAATCGAGAGCACGTGGCGAAAAGGAAGTTTGGCCGAATCATCAGGTCGTGTCGCCCAGCGAGCGACCCGGAAGCCATTGACCGCCTCCGCTGCCCCAATCTCCAGATGATTGCTGTGAGGGAACTCGAGGCTGAATCGTGCGACCAGGGTTTCCGTTCGTCCCAGACCCGAGATCGAACCCCTCACTCTTCCAAGCAACAAACGCCACGCAGCACAACGTCAGAAACCACGTAATGCGACCAAAAAAAGGTTTGCTTGAACACTAGTCAGGACCGCAGCTGTTATGAGATGACGTGAAACATCGGGATAAGGATGTGAGCGAGGGGACAACTCAAAACGCCATCTTGGAACACCCCCGACCCAGAAGGTTGCTCGCCTGAACTTTTGCCGGCTTGGCAGGCGTTATTCGGGAAGTTGACCACGTTTTCCGTCAGAGTCCGGTTGGAATCGATCCTCTGGGCCAGAGTTGTAGATGCCCAAGGCCGCAAGAGCCGCAAGGTATGCAGTTCGGGGCTCTGTCCGATGGACACCATTCCCTGCTCATTTTTCTTCTTGGTCTCTTGTACCAATGAGGATGCATACGTCGGAAATCGAATACGCCTCTGGCAAAGCAGGCGGCGTCAATGGTGCATGTGCTTATTGCAGCAATATTAGATTTGTGATGCCGCCACGATTGGTTTTGGTTGACAGGGCGCGGCGCTGTCCCTGTGCGCGACCGCTCCTGTGATTTACTTGCCCAGGACCCTTGGATCTTAACTTATCTTCATCGGAGGGCGGGGGTCTGCAATCGGTCTCCAGCTGGCTGAAAGTTCAGGACAATAGCTTGTTAAGCGCTGAGCAGCCGCATGAAGGCCGGGGTTGCCTCCTGGATGTCCAACGATTTCGCGGTGCGCCGGGGCTTGTCTCGGTTGGGAAGCTGATAAGGAAAACCGACCAGGGGATATGTCGAGAACTTCGCCCGAAAACTGACTGCGAGTATGAGGTTTTACTGGAAGTGAAGCTTATCTTGTAGCTTTGCCTGTCTGGGAGTCCAAGAAGCCTTCATGCTAATATCTTGGTCGACGAGAGATTCACGCTCGTGGTACCTGGCAGCTTACTGCGCTTCGAGAAGGATCGCCTCAGCTAATCGAAGACAGTGGGCATACGAGCCTGCAAGCTGGACTGGTCACTTCTTGTAATCCGATGAGCATGTCGTGAAGACCCCATCGACAACAGCCACCCATCTGCTAACTCACTCACCACCGGCGAGGGGCCCGTTGGGGTGTGTGGGCGGCCCATGTCTGTGCTCTGGCTCTTCAAACTGGCCTGGGAAGATGAGACTTGATGCTTCCCTCTCCCACGTGTGCCCTCCCCCTGCCGATATATGTTCCAGAGGGGCTTGGGAACCTCCAGAAAGATTGACGCTAGCCGATTGGGCGAGGTGTTCCAGGGACACAGAAGAGAGATCAGTGCCAGTGATCTGACGAAAGCGTTTAGGAGGACAGGGGTGTCCAGTCATCAAAGCCCGACGGTCGATGGCACTGTAGTAGTACACTGATGAATAGGTAGTTTCTTCGCCGGGCTAGACACAAAAGCAGCCGGCAAAGTTTCATGCGAGAGGAATTTACGTGAGGCTTAGAATGCTGTCAAAAGACATCTTTTTCCGAAGTTGGCCGTTGACGTTGATCCAGCAGCGACGTCTCGTCAGACAGTCAAATAAGACTCGTTCAGCGAGAGCACTTGTTTGACACGAGCATCATGCAGAGACGACCGCTGGAACCGAAGTGCGCAACACGTGAATGGCCAGCTCGGCCCCTTGAGATGCGAAATATACGCAGGCCATTAAGGGCGATAGGCGAGACCGAAAAGGCCTAAAGAGTCACAGGCGAAGGACGGTCACAAATTGAGGCGACAAAGGTAGAGAACCGGGGGGTGCAGCCGCATCCAGGCTGGGATCAGGGCAAAAGAAAGTGCCCAAAGCGTGTACAAAGTTTTGCATGATGGCCGATTTCCCAAGCCATCCGACGAGGATGTGGCTGATTGCGGTTCTTCGTATAACCCCACCAGCAATGCATCATGAATATTTTGACGATGAAAGTCGGCGTGCCATGTAACAGTAAGAAAGCAAGACTGGTTGATCGTTATTCTGGAGGCCGGCAGTACAGCCCATGACTTGTCGGGCAGTAGAGTTGCCGGGTCCTGTGATGGTGGCATGCTGCAACGCTGGAATGTGGCTGGTACGTCAAGCAGAAGGGATACCACTGCACAGAAGGTTTACTCTTTGCATCTGTATCTGCAAGCGCATCGTAACAGCAGCAACGCCGGCGTTGTGACCGCCTGCAGGTTGGGCTCACGTTTCCTGCTTCGTCAGGATGGATTGGTGAGATAGGTTGCACTCTCGGTGTAATGCGGGGGATTGACCGATGCAAGATTAGCCACATTGAAGCCGTAAAAAGCAAAAGCCGGTGCCGGATGAGCAGATCTCTGCGTTCTTCCGAAAGATAGCGGAGACCGGCGGCAAGCCATTGTGCTTAGGGCGACGGGTAGAAGTCATCCGTCTGTTCTGTTCAAACTGTAGCGTCGGGCTGACGGACCGCCACCTTGGTCGTCAAGGCCGGCGGCAATTGGTAGCTTGCCTCAGGTGGAAGGTTGGTGATCTGTTGAAGACGGAAAGAAGATGATCGTCGCCGAAGCCTAGTGCCGGTCTGGGTTAATGGCGCCATCATTGCCGCAGAGCGTGTTGACGACATGTAGAGTGCCTCCCATTCCAAAAGACTTCATTTGCGGTGTTCCGGGTCCGAACGGTAGCATCCGTCCAGCGTCCAGTGTGCAATCCATCCATAGCCCATGGAATCATCCGCACAGATCAATGTCTCTCGTTTTGTCGGTTGGCGGGTCAGGGTCAGGGCCAGACTGAGACTGAGATTAGAGGACGAGGAGGTTGAAGGGTCATTACTCGGGAGTGGTGACTGAAACAGCTGTTACACCGCTTGGCTCCCCCTCTTCTGTCAGCAAAACACAGCACTCGCTCGTCAAAGGTGTCTGGTCTGGTCTGGGTGTCTGAGGCTGCCGGATGCGGTGACGCGTTGCTTGGCGCGGTCAAATCATGTGGCTTTCCAGGATGGACTGATATTTCCTGGGACCCGACAACAGACATTGGGGATCCAAACACATCAGAAAGGCCGTATTTGATATTGGCATTGGAATTGGATTGGGG
>JAIMZG010001459.1:0-37512 GCA_020466075.1 Colletotrichum coccodes
TTTTCATCTCTTGTTCTTCTAGAGCCGTGATTATCCAAACAGCCCATGTTCAGCCTGATTCTGCCATGCAAACGGGCCGAGGGTCCATGGAGGTGGGCAGCCGGCTTTGACCCTTGTCTGGCCATATTCGAGATCACCTCTCAGTAATGTTATCTGAAAACATGCCGGCTCTCTCCAGCTCTCTCCAGCTCTCTCGGAAGCATTCGTTATATGTTCGACCATGGCACAATGTCGGTCTCTCGAATTGGTTGCCAGCATTCTTGTAGGTAATTCATGTACGGTCCAACTTTGACATGGAGTTCAGCCCTTGGAGATATCCGTCGTAGGACCATTGCAAACTCTTCTACCGTTATATGTCAAGACGATCTGCGACTCGCCGTCCTCAGTTTCGGCATGGCGCACGGTAGCCCCCATACCCCTCAGCCCCTCCTCCTCCGCTCGCTGGTTCCAGAGCATCTGCCGCACGACCCCGTCTCTGGAACACGAGACGAAGCCCATGGGCCAGCGGCTCCGGCCCAGAGACTCTCGCACGCCCTTGCTCGCCGTCTTCTCGCTGACCAGAAGCGCGATAACGCCGTCGCCGCGCCAGCCGACGGGGGCGCCGATGAAGGAGCCCTCCAGTTCCCGGATCAGCGAGGGGCTGACGCGCTGGGAGCCACCTTTACATTGGAGTATTACTTTTAGAGGTTCACTTTGAGAAGGTAGTTTCCAAATGCCGAGCAGGTCGATGCCGTTGTCTGAGGCTCCGCCGACCCGGACGGCTCGGATGCCATATTGGGGGAGGGTCGAGGAGACTGTGTACTCATAGTGGGTTCCGACGTAGACCGTCGATAAAATGTCGAGGCCGGTACGTTCTGCGTATGCGAGGAACGATGCGAGATCGTGGTGGTTTGTTGTGGGAGGATCAGGGTAGAGCAGTTTAGGACGCTCTTTTCGACTCTGTCTCGGTGGTTGCCATGTTGAAAGGAAAGATGAGTGAGCTGAGGAGATGGCGAGCGGCGAATGGCCGGGCCATCGCCGTAGTAAAGAGCGTTGTAGAGAACGCATGCTCTCATTTAACCGAAGGCGTAAGTAGGGGCAGGAAACATTGAATTGTTTGAACTACATTTCGTTTTATGTTTACGTTGACATTGGAAGCCTCGTCGTTGGGATAAACTGAGGTTGAGATTGGCAAGTGGAGGTACGTACCTTATGCGGCATCACGGCGGATACGCGGTCGGGGCTGGTCAGTGCTTTAGTGAGTACCCCGGCGACCCAAGATACCTTCGTTGATCGCCGAAAAAGAACCAAGCAATTGGCCCCGCGGAACCACAGTCATAGCCTTGTCTGTCACTGTACACTCGAACGGAACGCTCCTGTAGGACAGAAATACTACAACATTGCCGCGATGGGCGATCGACTCACTCAACTGCAAGATGCTGTAGACCAGGTACGTCGACACACCTCTTTTTATCCTCACGCGTGCCTGCCATTGCTGACGTCGGCTCCAGCTCGCCCAGCAGTTCGTCGCGAGCTTCCACTTCGTCCACCGACGCCACGATCTCGAGCTTCTCGGCTCCAACGATAAGATAAGAGAGGTCAAGCAAGATCCGGAACAGAAGGAGGGTACGCAAGATCCCTGGATTCCGAAATTCTGCACGTTCACTTCTTCTGTACGGATTATTAACAGACCGAACGCAGTTGACCCCCTCCCGCCAGACGAGTTCAAGGACGGCCTGGCCGAGCTGGCGCGCGACCTGGTTATCAAGGAGCAGCAGATAGAGGTACTCATATCCACCTGCCGGGACTGGACAGCAGCGAGGCCGACCAGGAACGCTATATCCGCGAGCTGGAAGACGAGCTGAAGGTCGCCGAGACGCAGAGGCAGGACGCGATCAAGGAGAAGGACCAGATCCTGGCTAAGCTTGACGAGGTGATCAGGAGCATCCGGCGGCCTTGATTCGTCAACAAACCATGGTTACAGGAGTTAATGCGGTTGCGTCCTTGTGCGCGCGGTGTTTTGGGCGTTGAAAAGGGTCAAAAACGGAGGGTATGTTTACGGATATCCATGGATTCAGTGATACCCAGTCCAACAAAAACAACGGTTCTACTACATCTCTATCTTCCCCCTACATTGGTGTGTTTACCGTCGTTACCACCTGTTTGTGCCCATCCATAATCGTTCAATCATAGCCTCGTTTAAAGTCACTGAGTCTAAGTGTTCTTTGACTTGAAGAATTGAGGGAAGACGTCTCGGAGTTCTCTCAGGTGCCGGATCTGGTGCGCGGATGCCGGCGTTCTCGGCAGAGGCAGATCCTCCTCAACCAGGTGTGCCACGTTCCAGCCATAGCCTTGGGCTTTCTGGCAGTTCAGGTACGAGTCGTCTGATACATCAGTCAGGGGATAAATTGTTGAGATAGTCGTAATACCACATACCAACGAAGTAACAGTCTTCCATCTTCTCGGTGCCCGCCTCTCGCATGGCTCTCAGGTACATCTCCTTAGCAGGCTTGCAGACGAGCGGCTGCTGTCCGTAGTCGCAGAAAGTCAGACCATCAAAGAGGTCCTCGATGCCCAGCAGCTTCACCACGCGCTTGGCGTGGTTGACGTAGGCGTTGGTCAGGAGCCACATGGTGCACTTACTATTGTCCACATCCTCTAGTAGTTGGCGCAGCTCGGGGTTGGGCTTCAGGATGTCCTCAAGGGGCAACGCGTCGTCGACCTTCGAGTTGTATTCCAGAGGGTCGATCTGGTGGTGTCGCACGAGGCCCTCGATAGCGAGGCCGTAGTTGGTGTAGTACTCCTTGTGCAGTTTTACTGCGTCTTCCCAGGAGAGAGAGAGATGCTTCGCAAAATACTCGTCGATAAGCTGCGCCATGTGATCTTGGACTCTTGAACCTGCATATGGTCAGCTTTGATGTGCCTGTATGGTCGAGCACTTCAGGACTCACTCCTAGGGTACAAGCAGTTGTCAATGTCGCTATGCGGCCGTTAGCTCATGCCATCGCTACTGTAACAGCTATCAACCATCAACTTACAAAAAGAGCACTGGCTTGGGAGTTGACGTCCCATTCGTCTGGACTTTGCTGGGATCCATGGCCGATGAGGAGTAACAGCGATTTGGTTTGTGGCGGAAAGCAGAGCTGAAGGATGGAGCTGACCCAAGATTTTTGACTGTGCGTTTTGATACAAAAGGCCGGGTAGTATATGAACAAAATGACCTGAGAGATTGGGTAGGAGAAGAGAAACTTCTGGATATACGAGGTGGGAGTCTGGCCGGCATGAAGCAATCAAGTGTAACCAGTTTTGATGGAACTCAGTAAGCACTTTTTATGCTCCTATTTCTAAGACTCAGGAGACGAGAGACCTTGTTGCTGGCTTACGAATGCAGCTTGAGGCTTTGTGGGGCTATTGGGAGGCTTTGCACGATAGTTTGACAGAGGTATCTTGTGGTTGACTCACGCCGACGAGAGGGAATGCATGCTACGTTGCGCTTGGAGATGATTAGAGGAAGCTACAGGGAGCTGTTCCAGCAGATGGGGACGTTGGCGCTAAAAATGACAACGGTGGCTGATGAAAATATTCCGAGGCTGAGGTGCACGGCCCTCCTGCTACATAACTGCATTACAGCCCCCTTTGGGACATATCGCTGTAAGAAAATTGGTGAATCAAACAATCAATCGTGGTGGACCTCGACGCCCTCGCTCTTTTCTCCGTCACTCACCAGCACACGTCCATTTCTTCGTCTTTCACAGCACTGCAGAGTTACCTTTCATTCCAAGGACTTCTGTTGTGTGTCCGATAGTGCAGGCCTTTACGATATTTGGTATTCTTGTTTTTCTTGTTGTTGCTTGGATTCCCTTCCTTTCTTTTGCGCGCTCTTGTTTGGTTGTCAATTTCTGTCGCAGAGGAATTCCCTGCGCGAATTGCTCATCGCCATGGCTCAAGGCCAGCTCTCATCACTACCGCCAGTGGCAAATGGGGCATCGCTGGGTCTCTCCAAGGATGAGCTTCACCAGATACAGCAGTACGAGAGAATCGTGCAGTTTCGCGATGCAATCCTTGCTGGGTCGCATCCCAAGATCAAGGTGCCAAACCTGCCTGCATCACAAGCATCTGCCACTGCAGTAGTATCGCCGTCAAACCCTTCTATACCAGCAAAGGAAACGACTGGCAACACAGTTCAGGGATACCAATTCGGAAATCTGCCGTCGTTCGCGTCCAATACGCAACCACACGCGTCTCTTCCTGGTCTGGGGAACCCGCTACCAGCTAACGCGAACTTGCCTGCAAGACCATTCGTTGGCTCTGGCAACACGGAGATCAATCCTATCTTCCTCCAGAAATCTGATGACCTGATCAAGGCCGAGATCCAGCTCCAGAGGCAACGCCTTGAACGAGCACTGCGCGATGAGGTCGATCAACGTCGGGCTTCTATGAAAGCCTCGGCGCAGTCAGAACCTCTCGCCGACTTCGACCTCTCAGATGTCCTGTCCAAAGCTCTGACTCTGGTTCAGGCTGCTGCTTCTTCATCTGCCAATACCACGCTGGCTGCTGCTGCTAACACCTCAGCTGCAAGTGACTCTTTTGATGAGAACTCCTACTACTCTTCCCAACACAACTCGCCCGATTCCTCGCTCCACAGTTCGCGCGCAGGTAACGACTCCGATGCTGCAGCCCAGACATACAAGCCCTCCGCCGCCAAACGGCCACTCGAAAGCCAGGCGCAAGTACAAGCAAACCAAAGGGCGCAAGCTGGCCTGCCTTCCTTGCTTTCCCATGCGTCTGCTACTCATCAGCCACAGGGCCAAGCTTCAAACTCAATTCCGTCCCAGACACGACCGGTCGCGCCCGAATATTCTCGGTACCCGTCGGTAGGAACGGCTCAAAGGCCGGGGAGAAGTGATAACGCGGGAGCATCTACATCAGGAGGTGGAAGCGGAAATGCTAGTCGATCTGAGGAGTCAGGCGTTATGGACCTTGACGATAGTGCTGATAGGTCCGTTCCCGCAACAGGTCAACAGCAGCTTAGGGAGTCTATGCTTGCTCGCCAACCCTCGCCCCTGATCCAAGTTCGCGCCCCGAACATATCCCCCTGGCGCCCCAGCTTCCCATGTTTCGTCTCTGGCCATGGCCAGAGGCCCGGCAGTGGATGCTCAAGAAATGAGCATCCCTCAAGGAACCACCGCTCAAGTTGCAGCTTTGCGCAATGAACCCAATACTATTTCCAGTCCAGATAGCTCGCCGCAAGGGGGACGGAATGGGGAGAAACGGAAGGGCAAGAAGAAGAAGAACAATATCAACACCGCGAACAACAAGAGGCCAGCCCGGCAAGCGCCAGACGAGCCTTACATCAAGCCAGAGCCGCGTTCGCCATCTCCCATGAGCGCGCCTTCTTTCATTCGACCACAGAAGCGACAGAGAAGGCAAGCTGACGAGGAGCCTCGTTATGCGCAGTCTGAGCGTCAATTTTCTCGATCTTACAGGGAGGAGGGCGCTGCGCCTGCGTACGAGACTCAAGAGTATCGCCCCCGACCAGTGAGCCAAGCTGTGGCGACTGGTGACTACGGGTACGGAAGAGAATTCGTGGAGGAACCCCGCGTCCCAAGCGGCGCTGAATATGTCCGACGAGTGCAGTCACCTGGTGTCTACGCCGTCCACACTGCTCCAAGTGAGATATACGCAACGTCCCCAGCAGCCAGTGTCGATCGCTACGGTAGGGAGCCTACGCGGTATTATCGCGATGGTTATGAAGTCACGCGCATGAGCGCCCGTCCCATGGCAGACCGTGCGAGATCTCGCTCTCCCGTCATGAGAGAGAGAGCATCCCCGCTGATGGGACCGCCCAAAGCACCACTTGCGAGGGTTGTGGTTGATCCAGCCACCGGTCGACGATATTACGAGCCGCCAAACGTTGTTCGCCAGTCGGTCGCGCCGCCGTCACTCCGACCCGGCGAGCCTGAGATCATCTACGAGAGAGCACCGATCCGAGCCGAGTCCAGACGACCTGGGCCAGACCCTCGTGACGACGACGTTTTATACCAGCGAACATCGCCTATGTACGCGGCGCCACGTAGAGTCGTCACTCAGCCTGAATACGCCGTACCAGACCCTCAACGCGTGTACAGGCAACGAGAGTACTCAAACAGGCCAATGGCGCCCCCAGGTGACGAATACATCCCGGCGAGGGGCGGATTGGAGCAGCGAAGGATCATCGAGGAGCCGCCGCGAGAGTACATGATGCGGGCGACGACAGCTCGACCGGCGGAGACAGTGCGGTACGAGCTTCCGCGGGAATACGGAAGGGTGCAGAGCGTAAGGCCGGAACAGCTACCCATCCAGGACTACGCCTCGGCGCCCATGCATCCCGAAACTCGTCGGGAGGTCATCCAGCCGGGCCCTCGGTCCTACAGTGCGAGGCCGACCGAACCTCAGGTGGTGCGGCGGGAGTACAGCGTAAGACCTGTGGAGCAGCAATACTACGGACAGCCGGTCCCGGTTCGGGGCGAGCCGGAGGTGTCCTACATCGAACGGCCAAGAGTGGCCGCGCAGGAGGTCTACTACGCTGACGAGGCTCCCCGCCCGGTGTACCGTTGAACTAATTGACCGACATTTGGGAACAAGTCTACATACAACAAGCTTTACGCCATGTCAGGACGCAGAGAGGGATTTTCATCGGACGGAGTCTGGGACGTAAAATTTGGAAGGTTTTGGAAGGGAAAAGCTTTTTGATGGGACGGAGTTTCGGATACGAGGCGTGAAGGGGGAACTCGCGCAAAACCACTGGTCGCCCTCAAGACCGCATTGTTCATCTTTCCAATCGGATAGCAGAGAGGATTTCCAATTGAACCTCATTGTGGGCAGACCCGACACAAAATGACATGCATCACGTGTGACAGCTCGGCGAGATGCTGGCTCTTCAGACTTTCACCGAGTACACCCGATCCAGAGCTCCGGTCCAACGGTCTAGAAAGTCGAGATCGCGGTTGCTTTTGAATCCTCAGCTAGACTGTAGTCGGATCAAATTCCGTTCGAAAGAGGGATGAGAGCGAGCGGGCCAAAACACATGATTGAGTTTCCTCCTATTCGAACGGGGAATGGCCCGTCATCGATCTTCAGACGCCCGAGCATGGGCTCGAGGCTCTAGGCGCACTTGCGCCGTCCGTTTACTACGGATATTGGGAAGGGCCTTTTGTCACGTTGTATATTTCTTTTTTATCTGTTCCCCTCACAATAGCCTCGTGCTTTTGGATGGAAAGGGGGAGATCGCAGGGGCCCGCCCCCCTAGCCCGACGGTCGGGGGACCGGGGGGAAGAAATGCCTGTCATCGAGAGAGAGAAAGAGAAGCTCCGGAGTTGGGCGCTTGTTTGTTTGGCTGGCTCAGCAGTTACATCGTCGCTTAGGGAGAGGGGCGAGAGGGTAGGAAGAAGGGGAGGTACGACCAATGGGTTTCGTGAAGCCGTTGCTGGATGCCCCTACGTGGTTCTTGTCGGGTTGTGTGGAGGGATTCGAACCGGGAACGGGGACAGGAAAAGATCTGTGTCCGCAGAAGGAAACACTGGAGAAAAATAACAAAACAGGCGAGAGTGTTCGTAGAATGGATTCTACGTACCTACGCGAGACTGTTTTTTTTGTCGCCGCGCCGTCGTTCTGATAAGAGATCTTCCCTGGCAAATGGATCTTCAAAAGTCTATTGTTTGTTTTTCTCGCAAAGTGTCCCGGGGATGCAGATGAATGGAAGTTAGTTTGATTAACCGTCCTGGCAATATCGGACGTGCCTTGAGCGGCGGGGAAAAGCAGCAGGGGATGGGACAACACTACCGACGCATACTTTACGCAGTGACAAACCGTTGCTCAAGAACCAACGTATGCTCCGGTGAGTCCGGCACGCGAAGTCACTGCTCTCGACTGCATCAGAGCAACCAATATTTGGGCAACTCGTCTCGTCCGCAGAAGAAGGTTTGCCGGTCAGTGTCGCTGCAAGGACGTACCCGGACAAGCGACATGGCTCGTTGTTGTCTTGGTCTTGGTCATGGTCCGAGTGCCACGGTGTGGGAGACCAGTTCGAGGTTGAAACGTTCATTCCAGGATCATCGATCTACACCCCTCTCGAGCTAGAGGGCGAGAGAAGCTAGCTGAGTCGATACGGGCCGGGTTCGCTTTGCTCATCAATATTGGAGGGGTCCAGTGCCGCTTCCCGTCAACTCGGTTTCTGCCGACATTGGAGTTGATGTATATCAGATGCGTGCCCCAGCAGAACCAATGTTGAGCGGCAGCAGAAACCAACCCACACCCGGGCGGGCGTGCCGTTCGTCTCTCTGCGAAACGATTCGCCGGTGTGCTGCAGCAGCATTTGGCAAGCAGCAGGGTGCGGCCACTTTTTCATAGTTGCGGATCAAGCACCTAGACCCGTGCCAGCGCCTGGTCTGTTTCCAGGCGACGACTCACTCAGCGGCATCTTCCCTGTCTCGGAAACAAAATTAAGGGCGTGTACAACAAGACAGGACCGGATTTTTTTTGGTCCACGGGAGAAGCTCAAGTCGCGGCCTTGGATGTGTTTGCTTGACATGTGTCAGTCGTCTTTGTACAGAGCGAGCCATTCCGCCGTACGCGTGCGGAGTGTCTCATCCCTTCGGGGCACACAAAATTTGAAGAGGTTTCCCAGCCAGCACCAGACGAGGGAAACCAATAGCAAGTGCCGTGGCCGGGACATGCAGTGCCGGCGCGCCGAGTTAGCCCTATCAACGAGCCAGAGGACTGGAGCACACGGCGACTGCACCGATGACTCGCTAGACGACGGTCACGGTCCGTGGACGGATGGTGCGGTGGGATTCGGGAAGCTTTTGCTCGGGGCACGAGCTCCCCACGCCACACCCACTCTTTAAGACGCAAAGGCACGGGAAGGGGAGGTATTGGTCCAAGGGTTCAGGGGTGCTGTCTTACTTCAGGGCCGGAGTGGAAGTTCAGTCGAAGCTCCAACATGTCACAACATGTCAGGGAATGACCGTTTGGGAAGTTGCGGTGACCATTTCCCGTGTCCGGTCGATCCTTCTCGCTAGGTGAGACTTGCGGTAAGAAGCCGTACTGATCAGTTTAAGCAATGTCTCATGGCGCAGCCGCTGTTGAGGGGTCTGAGTCGGTAGGACGGAGAGTCTGCACTATCTGGAGACTGAATCCGGCCAGCACGTGCTTCGAATATTCGGAATACCCGCATCATGTTTATACCACGGTGGCCAGTGATTGATCTGACTAAGACCCGGTGTTGCGCGGCGGCAGGTTCAGATCAGGCGGCTGTTTTGTTGCTGAGGGTAGACGAGTTCCTTCAAAACGATGCGAGCTAGATCCCGAACAAAAAGGACCCTCCGTGACGAAAACACCAATAAGTGGTTGGCCAGTCGATGACACTGAAACAACAACCAAGATGTGAGAAGCTGAAAGTTGGGGAATGAGGAGGAAGTCTGCTCCTTTGTCAGCTTCACACCCGACTCTGCGTTAGGTTCCGCGAGGGTTGCTGCCTTGCCCCATTGACCGCCGAGAGACGGAGACGACGATGGTAATCATGGCGATGACGGACTGGCAACGGGATCCGAGCAGCAGGAGGTTCCAGAAGGCGTCGTTCTGGCGTTGATTCGAGTGGAAGCTTTCCCTTCCTACTGCCACAGCGGGTGGGCAGCTATCTTGACCAATCCTAGTTTGTCGCGTTTCCCACTAGCTCCCCACGGTGTCCATTGTACGCGGAGAGAGATGGCCTGGGCTGGCAACGACCTAGCCACGGCACGCGAATTTACCAGCGTCCACGATGCATGCCACAACGGCGCCGCGTGGAACAGGGTGCGGACGGCAGAATCGATACAAGTTGGCTGTCAGTCGCGTGCGCAGCGCTAGGAATTTGGGATCAAGTTCCTAGCGAAACGAGGGAGGGTCTCATCAGGCGTGGGCAGCGGGCAGTGCAACGCGGTGCGGCGCAAGTTGAGTGGTGACGACAAGCAAGGGAGCATACGCAAGGTGAGACTGCGCGTTAGTAATGGAGTGGGGTTTTTGCTTGACGCTACCACGGTAATTAACCAAATGGAATCCTGGCGGTCGTCTCAAGGTTGCCCTGGAGGGGAGATGGTATGTCCTCACGGCTTTGACCAGGTACCGTTTGCCGGAACTGATTTAAAGCTGACAGACGCCGCTGTCCGGACATCCTGATTTTGGACGTCTTGGTCGTTGATGGGTTTACACATCTGTCCGGACGAGAAGAGGGTAGTGGGAGAAGTACTGTCAAGACTGCAAGCAACTATCCGGCCAGGAAGGGCCCGGGCTCGATAATAACCCGCATTCCTGCGCTAGCTCTGCGAGAATCGAGGAGTAGAGAAGGTATGTGCTCGAGCTTAAGTGATGGCGCTTGCTTGGGCGCTCGGGAAGGGAGGTAGTCAAAAGTGTCGTTTGTGTGGAAGGGTTCCATACAAACCGTAGCTCCGTGTACTTGGGAAGTACATTACAAGGCGGCCTGGCTTCCGTGTGCCCGCGGGCCCATCGTGGTTTCCTGACGGTAAGATGAGAGGCGGCGACGCACATACTCATGCCTGGTCCAGCCTCATCAAGCAGCAACAAGTCAGGACGTTCCTCGCACCTGCTCTTCACACGACGCATTTCCTGACCTACCATTTCCTCACCAGTCCAATTATCAACATGCGTAGCTGGAATCGGCGGCTTCGGTAATCTCATGACCACCAAGTAACCCAAGCAGTACGTCATCTAGCGACTTCCCCCTGAGGCTGTGCTCGGGAACAGGAGATTGTGAGGTCGGCTTGGCCCTTACCATCCGCAACCACTTGTGTTTATTTGCTGCAGGTAGGCCGGAGGTACCCGGAATACCCCCAGGTATCTCACTTGCAGTGCACATCCGGGTAGAAATAGTTTAGTGGCAGACAGCCGGACATCAGACCTGGCTCACCCGACACGGACCAAACAAGACAGAGCAACAGGACACAGCCCTATTGCTAGCCTACGCGTGTCTTGGTTAATTACCCCAGGGCCCTGGTTCCTTGTAAGCCTGCACTCGGGTTGTCGTGTAGCTTTAAGGGCGTCTTGTAGTTTGCCGTGGACACGGGACGCGTTGTTGCTCTTCTGGGCTCTCACAAACATGCCACCACCATCGCCCAACCTCCGTCTCCGTCGCCTCTGATTTGTCCTTTCGACGGTAGCCTGTCTTTGATCTGCAGTTGCTGGGCTGGTTCTCCGCGTGGTATGAGGAATTAGTACGCGTGGACGATATGCACAACGATGGATTTGCATACAGCCGTGTAGGCAAGCTTCAATGTTTTGACTGCCGCCATGTCGAAACCCTGTACTTCCCTCCCATCCACCACCTCCGTCAGTGGTACTTGGCTAGTAGCGTACCATGCAAGATAGTGCGGGTTGAGAGCCGGCCGCGACTTGGCTTTCCCAGTTCCCCAAACCTCGGCGCACCCACGGTTCCAGAAAAGACGTGCCAGTGAGCGTGGAGTCTCAAGGAGTAGTAGTGTTGTAATTCTCTGTGCTAATATGGAACCCCGACTTGTGAAGTTGGAACTGGATTGGATGCAGCAAGATCAAAATGTTTGAGTGTGGTCTGGCGCGGTTTTTGTGTCTGTTGGATTTTCAAAACTTGGTGGAAGAGAGTGGAATGAGGAGAAATGAGGGACGATGAAGTAGACCTTATCACGCTGCAAGTATATTTTGGCAAACAAAACTGCCAACCAGTACTTTTGGCCAGTTTGGCCAGCCGTCAGTGCTGACCCACTTGGCCCTGTGAACCCCGCTACAGTACCTACTCTCCTACCAGTCAGCGGCGACGGCGTGCCCAGCTTGCCAGTCCCAGACTCCCAGCGAACTGCGGCCGCTGTGAGTGCGCGCACCGTATGCTAGGGCGTTCCGTGTGTGGATACACTATCCATGGATGTTTACCTTAGCTGCCGGATGTACTTGGCAGACCGCGACGATGTCGGAGAAATTTGAGCGGCGGGTGACGCCAGAATGCGAGGGCGTGGTCCTCCAATATTGAGATTTGTTGACGAACTTCACGCGAGGCATCTTTGGCAGTGATGGATTTTCCATGCCCCAAGTCATCGTATCCAATAGTCAAACAGCCGACAGACCGTACCTAAGGTAGTTGGGAGGCACCTTGGATGGGGACATGCCTCGAGTTAAGGGTCTTGCTGCACCGGATCTGCCTCAGCCCAATCTATGACTGAGGTGTGAGGTGATGTGCCCTTGACAGTGGGCTGTGTGGGTGGTTTGGTGGTATCGCCGGGGGAACATTAGTGGTCCTCGCCTGAAGGTTGTCGACGGGCAGTTGAGCAGGGCCAGTCCAGTGTTGCCAGTCCAGTGTTGCCAGTCCAGTGTCCACTGTCCAGCGCCGGTGGGCCAAAGGCAGGGTTGGATGGAAAGATACCTCGCCTTGCCGCGACATTAGCGTGGCCGCGGATGTATCTGCGCATGTACCCAAGTATCGGGACGGGGAACATCTGGGACTGGAGGAGGAGTAAGAGGAGGGGCCACACACCATTGCAATAGAGCAACTGTCTGACTGGTTGGTTGGCTGCTGGAGTGGAGTTGGCTTAAGACTGGGTCTGGGACGGGGGACTGGGAGTGGCCGGACCATGCCATACCATCCATGCCTTGCCTTGCCTGGCCTGGCCTGGGCCTGCTGCCGTGCGGCCTTGACCACCTATGACCATCTTTCGCTGTCCAGTGTCTGAATCCCCCAACTCGACTCCTCTTCTCTTGAGTTCTTCCCACACTCACATCTTTACCCAACATCCTCCTCTCTCTCTCTCTCCAACAATTCCCTCTCTACAGACCCCTCGTCGAGTCTGAGAGAGAGCTTCGAGAAGCGACACCTTCTTCTTTTTCTTATCCCCCCTTTTCCTTTCCTTCCCATTTCCCTGCCCCCTTGTTGCGTTTTCGAATACCCTCAGTTGCTGTTCGCGGTCCATTCCTTTGGCCTTCTGCCCCCTCCCTGTCCCCGCCGCTGCCGCCGCCGCCGCCGCCTGTCTTCCTTCACTCACAATATGAACAAACTGGCAAACATGCGTCACTGGTCCGAGAGGATGAGCCCCAACTTCGGAATGGGTCGTCCCAACATGCCCATGAACCCCATGAACCCGAGGAGAGATACTGCTCCTCAGCAGGCTGCTTCGATAAGCTCACCTCAGCCTCTCGACGCCCCGACGCCAACCATCCACTATTCGTTCAATGTGCCGTTCGCCTCTGACCTCGCCGGTCCCAACACCGAGGACATCCTGCACGCGACTGCCGATGCTGTTCTACGATGGACTCACCCCGAAGACGCGGCCGATGACGTTCAGGTCCATGAGCTGCCGGTCCACACCCAGAACCTCGCCAACCTGCGCAAAGTCTGCAAGGACATCACCAACGGCCCCTTCCAGATTGAGGCTCATGTCATCTCGACGACACCCAAGAACGCGAAGGGACAGCAGGTCACTACCGTGTGTCTGTCGGGTACTCCGGAAATGGTCCACAAGAGCAGGGAGACAATTTTGAACGACAATCAGACTGTCATGGTAGGTTTCTGCCGATGCGGAATGGATGTTCAGGGCTCAGATTAACCTGTGCGGATTTAGCGTTGTACGACTGTCGACGTGGAGGGCCACCTTGTCTGTGATCTGACTGCCGGTGCTCTGAAGCAGCAAGTAACGGATACCCTGGATTACATCTCCAAGTACTGCGGGGTCGACATATTCCTGTTGGGCCTAAGCTTACTCCCGTGGTCGACGGCATGACGGGTGACGCCGAGATGCGTGTGGACCAGAGATGGCGAGTGGCCATCTATGGTGATATTCTCTCTGTCGAGCATGCAAAGGCCCGTGTGCTCATCCAGATTGATACTCTGGTAAGCTCGACCAATCACCGATTGGTCAGTGTCTCAGTTCGCTAACGGTAACACAGCTCGGCCGAGTGGTTGATGCAACCAAGCTCGACTTGTCGATTCATCAGCTCGTGTGCGGCCGCCACAGGAAGAACATCAAGCTCATTGAGTCGTCGACCGGCACTGCCATTTACTTCCCGCCGCCCTTCTCCCAGATGTACAGATACTGTCCGCCAGGTGCAAGCCGCCGAGACCCTACGGACATCTTCATCACGGGAGAAAGCCCCCAGGCTATTGAACTTGCCAAGCAGAAGCTCCACGAGACTGTGTCGCGCATTCGCCTCTACATGAAGGACGTCACCATCGCGCCAGCCAAGATCGACAGTGTTCTTTTGACACGTCTGGACAAGGTCCGCAAGATTCTCGAGGCGAACGGCACTTACATCCTGTTCCCTCCTCTGGCAAGCCAGCGCAACATGGTTCGGGTTCAGGGAAGCGAAGGACTGCATGTTGAGCGCACGGTCCGCGAGATCATGGCCTTGGTAAGTTTAGCAACGGGCCCGGTTACAGATACAGTCTAACATCGTTTTATAGGCCGGGCAGTTCTACAGTGCGGCTTGGTGGATTCAACAACCCGACAGCCGGCAGCTTCCTAACCCGGCTGACGTCAGAACCATGCTTGGTGATGTTTGTGCGAACTCGGACGCTGACCTGTCTTTCGACAAGATGAACTTCTCCATCACTGGTTCTGATGATGCTGTCAAGTCTGCCTTGATGGTCATGTCAGAGATCAAGTTCCTCGTCCAGTCCCAGTACCAGATTCGGGTCAAGATTGAGCTTGCGAACGAGCACAAGGAGTTTGTGAGCGGCAAGAAGAATGGAAAGATCAATAAGATTATGGGTCAGAGCAGCGTCCAAATCATTTTCGACGGCTTCAACGAGTATAACTTCAACATTGATGTTATGGCTGCAAGCTATGACTCAATGAAGCAAGGACTCACCCTTGTCGAGCAAGAGATGCCTGCTTCCATCTCATTCCACGTCCCCGATCAGTATCACAAGCGAATCATCGGCATTGGCGGGCAGCATATCCAGCGCATCATGAAGAAGCATTCTGTCTTCGTCAAGTTTTCCAACGCCATGGACCGCGGGGGCATGGGCCGTGAAGATGACGATGTCAAGGTTGACAACGTCATTTGCCGCACTCCTGCCAGAAACGCCCAGAATCTCGATGCTGTTAAGAACGAGATTCTGGAAATGGTCGACAGGGCTGTAAGTACCCCTTACCACTGTACCCGATGTCCCTGCTGACGAATTTGCCTAGGACTCCGAGTACACCTCCCAGATTGTCAACGTTGACCGTCTTTACCACCGCCAGCTCCTCGCTCGCCTCAACGAGATTGATGAGCTCGAGGGCAAGTACAACTGCAAGATTGTCTTCCCCAGCACTGAGCAGGCCAGCGATGAGGTTACTGTGACAGGTCCACAGTGGCAGGTGCCTCATTGCGTGGACGAGTTCTTGGTATGTATCTGTAGTATTACCCCCGCTTGATATGTTACTTACAACTCGTTTAGGGCATGGTTCCTGATAACCACGAGTTGGTTCTTACCCGTACTCCTGAGTTGATCAAGTTTCTCGAGTCGCCGAGCTTCGCTCACGACCTTGTTCCGAAGCTGAAGACCCAGTACGAGGTTGAGGTCACGGTCCACCAGGATGCCGATTCTGAGGAGGGCTTGCCGGCTCTTGCCCTGCGTTGGACATTCACTCGCAACAATGCTGGCGGCCTGCGAGACGCGATCGATTTCTTGCTTGCTCAGTTTGCCACTGCCGGCGTTGAGGTGACCATCTTGAAGGGGTCTATTCCCCGACCGAAGTCCGACTCTTTCGAGGACTCGCTTCAGTACTTTGATTCGAAGCTTCTCCAGCATGCTCCGGCCACGATTGCGGCCGATTCCCCCACCAAGGCCGCCTTTGAGGGGGAGGTTGCTCGCGAGCGAAGCACCATCTTCGACCGCCTCCGTAAGCCTGGCAGTATGACCTCTATCTCGTCCTTCCTTGATCGCCGAAAGAATAGCTCCCACTCGACCAACGGCAACTTTTTCAAGGGATCTAGCAATGTTTCCAAGTCTTCCCTCATTTCGATCGAGTCCACCCGCAGCTTTAACGCGGACAGAAACCCCTGGAACGATAGCGGCGTTAATCTTCCAGACGACGACAACCCTTGGGCCCACCGCCCTCTGGGGAATGGTTCCGACAAATTGACCATTCCTCAACCCGGTGACGTTACGCCACGTCACAGCACTCGAGCGTCCGGCGACAGCGGACGCCCTTCTACGTCTCATTCTACGAATTCTGGATACCCCGGTCCCATCGGACCTTTCCGTTAGATTCCCATCTTAGAAACTCTACGTGCAAAATACCCCGGCTGGATATACCCTGGCGTACAATACCCCCGGAACGTTGCTTCCAATGCATCGGTCGGCCGAAGTTATTGTTTTGCTTGTTTTACTGTTGTTGCCTTGCTTTTTTTGTTTGACTCGATTCCATCTCTTACGTCTTGCGGGTTTCGAATGGTTATTTGTCGCACGATTTCACGTCCACTCTTTATACCCCCGATGTTGAAAGACGGAGGACAAAAAAGAAAAGATACCTTGTTCGCGGTTTGGCTTTGATTGTTTGGCTTACAGCGCTTCTGGTGACCACGGTCAACAGAGGATACGAAAAAGGAAAAGGTCGAAGGGCCGTGCGGTTTCGCCTACCGCCCCGATTCCGACGGTTCAGTTGCCAGCTCTCGCGACTCGTGGAACTAGTCAATCTGTAGTTCCTCGCTCGCAACTTTCTACTCTGACGTCTTGAGAAACGGAGACGAATGTACGCCGGCACAGGGAATTTTTGCCCGAGCTGGGGTGTCAACTTGAAGGAATGAAACGAAAAAAAGCTCATACTCTTTGGTGCTGGTTGCCCCGGCGAAGCTGCCAGGCGGAGGAAAGGAAAGATTGTCGTGGCGGGCGGGCCAATATGGCGCGAGATTCAGCGACTGACTGAACTGCAAGCGAGAATGATGACGGAACTGTATTGATACCTACACGCCTTTTAGGTTGGCCTTGACATGCAATGATACCCATGGTCGATCAAACAAGTTCTCTTCGAAACGTATGGTGTTGGTGATCTTGGATTCTCTTGCCCTTTTTCGTGTAGGGGCGCCCGAGGTGGGCTGAGTGATGTTCAAAGGAAACCAGCTCGAGGAAGAGACAGGGGGTGCAGCCTAGGATCCCAGGGGTTGTGTCTGATGGGAAAACCAACAAACATTGGGCTTGACTATCATCCCAAATGACGACACTTACATCTTGAAGCAATGATGCTGTCCCTCACTTCTCCCGGATTCTGACGGAGCCCTCATTAGGCCCGATGGAATGACCCGTTCAGGTACCGAAAGAGGAATATGAGAATGTATTAGCCTCCTAGTCCGTGGCAGTAGACACTATGTTGTCCTAGTCTCTCGCTACAGTAGACGACGACATTTCATTCATATCGAAGTACTTTTTCTGAGCAGTGAACCCAGCAAACGTATGTCGTGTTACAAGCACAATGCCTTGCCTTTTTCGTGTTCCTTCATCTACATGTCGTGATATGATACAGATACAAATTGGGGTTGCCCGAAGGACACTTGCTGTAGGAGCTCCAAATTCTACAACACTCAGTCGAGGATGCTGAGCCCGGAAGATTCGCCGTCGAGCTCGAGGCAATCCTCACGAAGCGACAGGACCAACAGACACCTTCTCCTGCCGGGCCCGCGCCTCGTGCTGCGCAATCTTGTGATGCTGCCGCTGCGCACGCCTCTTTTCCGTCATGATCCCCGCGAACCGGCCCTTGGCCCCGTGCTTAATCTTGGTGATCATGTCCGTCGCCTTGCCCTTGTCGACATCGTCGGTCGTCAGGGGCTCCTCCTTTGTGCGCAGCTTATTGAGGAATTCGAGCTGACCCGGGGTCGGCGGTCCCTTGCGCCAGCGCTGGTAGCGGTGGATGAAGACATGCGGAAAGGCCTCGGAGGCGTACTTGTCGCTGCCGTGGACGGCGTCGGCAAAGGTCGAGGCCTTGAGGAGCTCGCGGGGCGCGGCGTACGGGGATCTGGCTACGCCAGGAGGTAGGACGCGGACTTCGACGGCTTGCCAGAGAGGAGGTTGCTGTTGCGATTTGCTGGCGTCGGATTCGAGTTTGGAGAGACGGATAAAGGATCCGTTCGGGGCACAGAGGACGTATCTGTCGGCGCCGACTTGAACCCATGCGTACTGGCTGATGGCGCGGATGTGTTTCTCGCCCGAGGTGTCTTCGATGAGGTCGAAGACGGAGCCGTAGTCGGTAAAGGTGACTGATCCAGTCGTTGCGGTGACGGGTTGAGGGGCCGTGGTATCCGAATAGGCATGCTGCTGTCGGAGCTGCTCTGCTTCCTTCCGGTCCTTGATCTTGTTCAAATCCGCCGTCGATGCTTTGTCGACGAGCTCCCCCGGGTCGAGGCCGAAAAGTGTTGGCGTGGTCACGATTCCGGTTTCAAGACTAGAGACCATGTCGATTACGTGACAGTCGGACTTTCCCTTGTGAAGTCTCATTCCTCGGCCGATCATCTGGACCAACAGGTTCCGGGACCGCGTCGGCCGGGCGAGGACTACGCAGTCGATGTTAGGGATGTCGGTGCCCTCAGTGAAGACTCCGCAGTTCACAAGCACAGGGAACTCCCCCTTTCGGAACGCTTCGAGTATCTCGCTTCTCTCCACCTTGGGTGTGTCTCCAGTTACAAATCTGGCGTCATAGCCGTGCTTTCGAAACGTTTGCGTCAGCCCGGCGACGTGGGCGAGGTCAACGCAAAACGCCAGCGTCGACTTCCGATCCGATGCCCTAGCCAGCCAGCTCCGGACGGTGATCTCGTTGACCTGATCCGTGTTGACGGCGCGGGACAAATCCCCCTGCTGGAAGTCGCCGTTGACGCCGTTTTTTACCCTGGAAATGTCGGCCGTCGATTCCACGGTCGTAAAGACGACGTCCGACAACCACTTGTCGCCGATCATGTCGACATAATCTTTGTGGTAGACGATCTGGTCGATGGCAGCTCCCAATTTGAGACCGTCGAACCGGGAAAAGGTTGCGGACACGCCCACCAACGCCGGGGAGTCGGCTCTCTTGGTGTCTAGACCGAAGTGGCGGAGCACGCGCATGTAGCCGGGTGCGACGATGTGGTGCGCCTCGTCTACAAGGACGAGCTTGAACCGCTGCGGGTCGAACTTGCTTAGCCGGTCGCCCGAGGTAATACTCTGCAGGCTGGCGATGGTGATATCCGCGGTTCCGGAGGCGTGCATGGAGCCCATCTCGATCTCCACCGAGCTTTCGGGGTAAGCATTTGTGCAGTGTCGCGCTGCCTGTTCCACGAGCTCCCTCCTGTGTGCGAGGATCAAGGTTTGCGTGGCGAGGCCTCGCCTCGGTTGGATTCTCTCAATTAACTGGGTGAATATTACCTGGAGGAAGTAAGCCTGAGTTCGTTCGTGCGCGTTGTATGATTATGGTTTACAGTTTTACCACTGCCAGTGGCCAGCGAGATTCCCAGTCGCTTGTGTCCATCTTCAAGAGATTGTAAGACGGACCGTATGCACTCTTCTTGATAGTCTCTGAGCTGGATCTTGGAGCTTGCGCACCGTAGAGTAGAGGGAATTGGCTGTTTCAACAAAGTTGCATGAGGCCGAATGAGGTACCGTGTTGTATTCTTTATCAATGTAGGCCTCAGGAGCTTCCGTGTTACCAGCTGTATCATGTTGCGTTGTTTTCCATCTCCTTTCGAAGTTCGAGGCAAGTGAGCGACTCGAAGTCCTGAGGTCACCATCTCAGGAGCAGCTGGAGAGCACATGGATCAGGCATGGTCCAATCAGACGTTCGATGATGTCTCCATAATTTCAGCTCTCAATATATTGAATGTACTGGCAACTATATACTAACGCGGCTCCATACATATTCTGCACATTTCTGATAGGCCAATGCGCGAAGCACCTTCGGAGAACTGCAGTTCAGGAAATCTTCAATTTCAAGTGAGGCAGCTTCCATCTCAACCCAGGAATTAACCGACCTCATGTACTCGCAAGGCAACCACGACTAGAATCCGCTCCAACCTAGAATATTATAAAGCAGCTATTATTCTTGGCCTGATCCGGCATCGGCCTTTTCTCTACTGGTGGTCCCATCACACCATGTACGCTTTACACCGCCCAGGCCGAATCGTCGACTTCAGAGTACCAGACGAAGATCAGCATGGAGCCGGAAGTCAACTATTCTCCCGACGAGGAGAAGATTGGAGGATACGAAGACCTTGAGCATTCGCCTTCAAAACGGCAAAGGGTTGAACGTCGAGGATCAGAACATACCTCTTTTGGCGCGTCACCCAGCGACGATGAGATAGGTGTTCACGAAGGTCGCTCATCGCACAAACGATGGGCAGAGAATGAGACCGTTGAGCCAGTGCTCAAACGACAAAAGGGCGTCTTTAGCAATAACTACTTGGACCTCCTCAACAGGGACATTGAAGATGTCGCAAACGATGTGACAGCTGGGGGGGATGAGGACCTGACCCCTTCGCAAATCGGCCTGACGCTCTGGACACCATACGAGAAGAAGATATTCTTCGATCACTCGCCAGGCTCGGAAAGGACGACATACGAGGCGTCTCCCATCGCATAAAAACCAAAAGCGAGGTCGAAGTCCGCCAATATATCACTCTGTTGGAGGACGCGGTTGAAAGGAGAGAACAGGAACAGGAGGGAGGCCTGAGGTGCCTGGAACCGGCAGAGTACCCTGCAGCCGTCGAGATCAGCCAGATGTGCTGCCACGCGCTCGACGAAGCGGCTGACGCGCTCTCTTTCCGACAGGAGCGGCACGAGGAGCTCACCGAACAGAAGAAGTGGGGCGAGTGCTGGAACATAAGCCTGGGGCTCGCGAAGCGGATCGAGGGCGACCACGGCCTCGAGAGAGACGCTAGTTTCGCGAGAGATCACGGCCTAGAATTCACTGAGCTCCTCCGCGTCAAAAGTTTCGTTCGGCTCCCCGAACAAATCTTCATGAACGCGCCCCACGCCGAGAACAACTGGCAGTTCGTCAGCGAGGAGCCGCCGACCATCAGGGCCACCGCCTTACAGGACTTCCACTCGCTCCTCGTCTCAGTCACGAAGAAGCTCGTTCTCACGACGCTGTTCGTAGCTGAGTCCCGTATCAGGGGGAAGAGGAAAATCGAACCGTCCACGAGGGACCTCGTTAGACGCAAGGATGTCGAGGCGGCAGTCGCGTCTTTGGGGATGAAGCATAACAGCGACGAGTTCTGGACGACATGTGCGCGTCGGCTGCGGCTTGAGGTCTGGGATGACGAGGCTGAGGAGGACGCGGAGCCGATGTCGTACGACCGTGTGGAGAGCATCCTCCGTGGCGAAGCCAACACCCAAGAAGATAGACCAACGAAAGAGCGATCGTCGACACCTGAAATCAGGTTTGAGGATCGCGAGTTGTCTGAACCCGCAGATGACGAGGCCTCGGACTCGCAAGTATCGAGCGACGAGGCGGATGCTGCTGCTCGTGACGACACTGAACGCGACATTATCAAGGAGGCTGAGGAGGTCCTCGTCTATTCCGCCTATGATTTCCCCGAGACGCATCGCACGAGGGAGGCCCTGAAGAACAGGATTCGGAACGAGCGGGCACAGGAAGCTGTTGCCGACGCCGAGGATGGCAAAGCCAGCTACGAGGCCGAGGCGGAGTTGTGGCGGCTTCTGCAGCGACAACCTCCCGAGCCGTTGATCATGCCGCAGGTCCCGGAGCGTGGCCGGAGGGCGGTCGGGGGCGTGGAGGACCTCTACGATGCTGGGCGAAAATGGAGAGAGAGATTGACCTATCACAGCGAGTGGGAGATGCTCGGAACATCGCAGTTGCCGGACAGGAAGGCCTGAAAGTTTGGTTTGGTTGTTGGCATTTATTATCGTTCTTGATACCCATGGACTTGGATTAATCTATATGCTTTTGGTGAGAACCTCTGACGCTATTCTATGCTTGCAGGGCGATGAGAGGACAAGGTCCATCCGTTGTTACAACGCGGGCCTCCCGAGTCATTAGTCTGTGATGTCGCGCCTTGCGACGGGTATCATTGCCTACGCCTTCTCCGAAGGACAACCCACCGGTCTTCGGGTGCGAACTTTGCCTAACGTCCTCGTGCCCTAGCTCTGCCTCGGCCCCTGCCTCGAGCGCGACCGCGAGCGTTCCCCCTGGTTGGCCGCGACACCGGAGTCCCGCTATCCTCGGCGCTCTCCTCTTCCTCATCCTCTTCTTCCTCCTCCTCGTCTTCTTCCTCAGAGTCGCCGGAGCCGCTGCCTCCTTCGTCTTCTTCCTCCTCCTCCTCTTCTTCTCTATCTCTCGCTTTCCCTTCACCGTCATCATCATCGTCATCGTCATCGTCGTCTTCTTCTTCTTCCTCGTCCTCGTCCTCGTCGTCATCATCATCGGAGTTGGTCGATTCGGATTTCCCAGCTTTCCCGGCTTTCCCACCCTTTTTAGACTTGTCCATTTTCCCGGTCTTCCCAGTCTTGTCAGACTTCTCAGGCTTCTCGACTTTTTCAGCCCTTTCAGCCTTGGCCTTACCAGCAGCCCGCTTCTGAATCCGGGCCACCCTGGCTGATTTGGGCGGCGGCGATACAGTCTCGGTACCTCCGTCATCCGTGTCTTCGACAGTGCTGGCGCGGGTCTTTGTGACGGTTGAGGCACGCTTCCTCCGCCGACTGTTGCCGCCGGCATTGCTGCCACCGGGGGACGGCGGGTGCGGTGATGGCGGAGGCGGCGTAAGGTCGAGTTCGGGCGGCGAGGTGGGAGGCTCGCTTGCGCTGGCAAGGCGGCGCTCCATCATCATGTCGTCGAACTCTTCGTAGGGGAGAGCGAACTCCTTGAAGCGGTCATCGTAGTCATCGTCCTCTTGCGCGTCGTAGAAGTCCTCGCGTTGGTCGATCGTCTTGAGATCGTAGAAGGTGCGCAATCTCGTCCAAATGTGAGGAATGCGCGTGTGGGTAAAAAAGTCCGGGTCGATGCCGTGATTCCGTAGGTGTTCGCTGATGGCAATCATTCTGAAGTGCTTGTGCATACCTGCAAACGGGGGAGGTCAGCTTGGATGGGTTCGTCCTGGAGTTGGCCAAGGAAAGCTGGCTGAGGGGAGAGGAAGTGTGAACTCACCCGCGGGCTTCCACCGTATGACCCCCTTGAAGAGCGACGAAAGTTGATCGTCAGTCCACATGTTGTTCGGCCATTCGTCTGAAGAAGGTTTGAATGGAGGCGCGGTCGCTGTGGGGGTGTCGGCAGCCGGTGTGTCAACGTCCATGGCATCTTCATCGCGAGCTGGCGTCGGCGTCGCGACGGCAGAGACGCTGCCGCGCGCCTTCTTTTTGGGAGGCATGGCGACGTGTGTCTCTGATTCGAATGTCGAACAGAGCCTGTCACTACTATAAATAGAGTAAAGAAGCGCTTTACGGTAATTTTATCGGGGCTAGGAGGTGTTGTTGTCCAGCGGCTACCGAAATCGATGCTGGAAAGCGAAACGCCTCATCCCATAATTTGAGCTCAAGCAACTCAGAGCTTGGTCCGCTGCTTCTGGCGCGGCAGGGTACCTCTTCAGCCGCCCAGGGCCGAGTCTGCGGGGGCAGCCACTAAGAATCGGCCATGTGCAGGGGTCTTAGCGGGCTGTGCCTGGGCCCTGGAAGTGTGACGCGCCTGTCGCGTCGCGGGGCCCTGCACTTTCTCGGCTTTCTCAATCGTGCCGTGTGCCATCGGAACCCAACGTCACACGGTATCAGCATCCTGGAAGGTGCGATGTCACTGATCGCAAGCTGCGCTCCATATTTGTAGCCAATGCTCTGCTACGAAATATTTCCATCAACGCAATAATGTCAATGGAAGATGAGTCGGCAAACGTCTTCGCGATTCCGGACTTCTGGGAGCCATCCAAATGGTTAGAGAACCAGCTGCCTCGAGCCGATGCCGGCTTCTTTGCGCTCAACTTAGCAGGTCCGTCTTCTCGAGATTGTAGACACTTGCCCTTATTTCTAATGTGTATATGACTAGACAAAGAGTCGTCGTCTCTCTATAATCTACCTGACCCCCAGCCCAGCGAACTCTTTACGCTTCCCGCGATAGATCCTGTGCCCGAGCCGGAGGCGCCAATTGCCACAGAGATCCCGGATAAAACCTACGATGATCTTCCATTCGGAAAAGAAGCTGGGGCAGACGACTTCTGGCTGGCCCTCGACAAGCCCGTACGAAACATTTCACAATACAAGACGTGGGAAAGCTTCGAGACACGCAGCGCGCTTTCAACAAAGTCCCTTTTTATAACGGAAGCCGGTCCCGGTGCATTCGACGCCTTGATCAGGCTGCAAAATGACCCTTTACATATTGGAAGCGCCGACTTTGTTGTGGTAGAAACAGGGTCCTATTGCAATGCGTTGCTGGCTTTGGCCCTTGGGCGAGAGTCGGTCTTCTTCTCGTGGCAGGACGATCACGAGTCCTTCAAGCCAATTTTGCCGAAGATCAGAATCCCCGCCTATTCTGGCAAGGCAATTCACGAAGTCCAGCGCTCGTGTTTGAAATGTGGGAATACATACCGCCGACTGCGCAAGTTCGTCAACATTACATATCTGAAGAATCCGACCCCTTGTCGAGTTGCCCTGGCGAGTGCGGTGGATAAGGCCCTTTTGGTCATCCAGAGCAGTATCGCTTTGCACCATCAACATCCACGGTCAATCCTTCAAGTCCAATCCCTCATCGCGCAGGTATACACCATCCTGCGTCAGTTCGAGTCTCTGGTGTCGAAGATACCGCGAGGGCGTCTAGACGAAGATGTATTTGTCATCGTGTTCCAGCAAGCCCAGTCTGCTGAGTACGCCGAGACTCACCTCAGAGACATGATGCGGGAAGTCCTTCGGCGTGTGTCCAAACCTTGGATTGAGCTTGTCGAAGAGTGGATAGGCACCCGACGCGAAGCTGGCGTGCCGCTGGGCAAGCACGAGATCGGCAGACAGAAGGGCTTCATCAAGGTTCAATCTGAGACCTATGTCGACGACTTTGGTGACGAGGTAGACGAAGTTGACTTCCGCCTGGATAGACGGCGTATACCAAGCTTCATGCCAGAAGACGTGGTGAAAGCTCTTTTCGAAGTCGGGTGCAATCTCCGTTTTATTAGGTCAACACACCCAAAACATCCCTTGGCACAAGTCACTGTCATCTCTTCAAGCAGGCCTCCTACGGTGGAGTGGCTGTTTGATTGGGATTCGATCGTACAGCTGGAAAACAGGGTCCAATCGTATGAAAGCGCCCTGCAAGAAGCCGTCAACACATATACTTCAGAAGAATCGATTGTGATCGAGGCACCAGCGCGGCCGACGGGTGGTCCCACAACTTATCAACTGCAGCTATTCGGTCTGGATGAGAACCAGTTGCAAAACAAACTGGTCGCATCCATCCACGATTTTGCACAACCGATAGCAGACCCAACGTCGGAGGATCCGCTGGGTGTTATCATTAGGGAGCGCCTGTCTGATTTTACAACAGAAGCTGCAAACGCCGGCACCGACTTCACGCCACACTGGTCGCTGCTTCCAGTCCTTTCATTCGGCTCAATCATTACTGCCCAGTCCAGGGTTGTGGGCAGGGAAACTCTGAAGCTGCTCTTCACTTCTCACAACCTCCGTGGACATCTAAAGCTGCAAAAAGACTTTCACTTGCTGGGCAACGGCTTTTTCTGCAGTCGCCTCTCCCATGCGCTGTTCGACCCAGATCTCGAGATGGCAGAAAGGCAAGCTGGTGTTGCTCGTCAAGGTGGGGTCATGGGACTGCGGTTAAGTGGTAGAGACACTTGGCCGCCTGCTAGTTCAGAATTGCGCCTAGCGCTGATGGGAGTTCTGACGGAAAGCTACGAAGGCCCGATTCAAGAAGACCCAAAACTTCGAGATGGCGAGAAGAATGAGCTTCCCGGCGACTTGAGTTTTGGCGTTCGCAACTTGTCCAACGAAGAGATCGACAAATGTATGGACCCCGACGGACTAGAAGCACTCGACTTTCTTCGGCTGTCATATAAGCCCCCAGCAGCACTAGGAACCATAATCACGCCCATCATCTTGGTGCAGTATGACCGCATCTTCAAGTTGCTGCTCCGGGCGCTTCGAATGCAATACACGGTCAATCGCCTCTTCCGAGACGTCACGGCCAGGGAGTCGGCGTGGCAGAATGTCGAAGATGTGTCTGTCCGGTTCTGCTTTGAAGCCCGCCACTTCATCTCCAGTCTCAGCTCGTACATATTTGATACCGGCATTGAGATGCCATGGCAGGCTTTTGAGGGCCTCTTGGATAAGGCTGAATCTGACCTGATAAACGACGACCGGGATGCGCTGCCTGGCTCAGTCCTCGGCCCCGATCGTTTGCGGGAACATCATGCCCAAGTCCTTGATCGGATCATGCTGGCACTTCTTCTGCGGAAAAGGCAACAGCCTGTTCTCAAGTTGCTCGACGATATCTTCCGTGTCGTACTGAAATTTGCCAAATATTCGAGATTTCGTGCCGATGGCAGACGATCTCGCAGCCAGGATGACGCAACCGCGAGGGGCCTCTACAAGACCTTTAAGCGGAATGTCGAGGTATTTCTGACGGTATGCAAAGGGCTGAGTGAGAAAGGAGATTATGGGACGAAGAAGTATGCAGTGGGCGAGACAGGAAACTCGGGGAGAGTTGACTCTTTGGAGGATAACCCCATCGCACAACTGCTTCTGAAACTAGATATGTCCGGCTTTTACTCCAAGGCATGAGTTTTGACGGAGAGACCGGACAGGTCAAGATATTTTAAGATACCACGGGCGTGAGATGAACTACTAAATATTGTTTCGAAAGACTGCAAGAATGCGGCCATGTTAAAACAATATATGCTTATTTCGAGTTCGGATGACAGAAACCCGAGGTAGACAGAGCCGTCCGGGACGAGATCGGGAGGACCCCGCCATTGCATAACCGCCGGGCTCCCTAGAAATTGCCCCGCATCGCGTGTCCCACCGCCGCCCGCGTTTGTTGATTTACTTTCCTTCATTGGGCGAAACATTCACTTTATCAAAACAACCCGAAACCACACGCTGTGGTCTACGATTAGACACCACCAGAAACGCATACAGCATGTCTCGTCCTGGCCCTTCGGCACGCAATCTGACTCTCACTGAAGAGTTGGAGAAACTGGAGCAATCCATCACGCTTACTCTGCAAGGTAAACACGTCTATTACAAGGGATAGTCGGTCTGTTGAATAGAGAAAACTGACCTATCGCACAGAGATCGATTCCAACTTTAGCAAGGCACACCGCATCGTCACCACCAGCATCTTGCCCATCGTTGAGCAATATGGCGAGCACTCGAGGAACGTTTGGGATGCTTCGAAGGTACGTTGACCACTAATCATGAAACAACCGCCCTGGGCCAACATAAAGCGATTCCCAGTTCTGGAAGCAATTCTTCGAGGCCTCGGCCAACGTCTCACTCTCCGGGTACGAAGAACTAGCCAACGACGATGACGACGGCGACAACGAGACCGGCGCGACCGAGGAGTCAACCGTACAGGACGAGACCCGCGTCGATTACACCCGCACCCCCCAACGACACGAAGGGGCCGGAGATGTAACTACGGCCTCGGCCGCCGACTCGACGTTCCGCGCCGAGGAGTCCGTCCTCGACGACAACGACCTCACAGGCAGCACACCGCGCCCGCCCAAGACCAAGACGATCAAGCCGCAGTTCTCCAGCCTCGAGTCCCCCTACGAAGCGCTCAAGCGCGAGCTCAAGGGCGAGCGGCCCGCGCCGCACGAGGAGGACGACGAGGATGAGGACCTCGGCATAGAGGAGGACTCGACGGTGCTGTTCGCACAACACACGGCACGGCTGCCGGACATGTCCATGACGCCGAGGTCGTCGTTCGCGCCGTCGTCACGGCAGGAGCAGCAGCACAAGGACCCGCTGATGCACCGCATGCTCGACAAGACGTTCCGTATCCAGGCGACACCGCACAAGGGCCCCACGTACCGTGTCTCGCCGCTCAAGCGTGACGACAAGGGCAAGGAGAGGGAGAGAGACGCCGTTCCGGCGTGGCGACAGGACTCGCCTATGTCGTCGCCCGTCATGGAGATGCCTAAGCTGCGTAGCGAGGCCTTCATGTCGCCAGCCAAGAGCAACGCGCGGCAGCGCCTCGTCGCGGCTACTGCATCCGCCGGACCGCGGACCCCCGGTCTCAGCGTGCAAACGCCCGGCGCGGCGAGGAAGACCAGGGACGTGTTTGCTACCCAGGGCGAGTACGGCGATGACACAACGACAACGGACATTGGCGGCGGGTTCGGGAAGGACAAGTACGAGATTAACTGGGAGAGCGACAGCGACGAGGAACAGGCGCTGTACGGCGGCATGAGTCCGCCGAAGACGATCCAGTTTGCGCTGCCTCCGTCCAAGCTGCTCCAGACACCTGGTAAGTAGACGTCGATCCGATGTGTGCGTGTTACTGGTTTGCTGACGAGAACGCACAGCCCGGGAGGCGAGCAAGCGTATCGTTGATGATATCCTACTCACGGCGGGCGCCGAGCTGGAGAGTTCAGAGGAGTACAGCCCCACGCTGGTCAAGATGAACAAGGATATTCTCGATGAGAGCTTTTAAACACCTGTCTATTTGATCGTTATGGTAGAAGACCGAATGAGGAAAAACAGGCTTTTGGCTGTAGCCATGGAACAGCCCGGCGCCAGGAGAGATACCCACGAATCCGAGAATTGAAAAGTGTTCGCCTTACTCTAGACTTCGTCGAGATCCTCTTCCGTTTGTGCCAGCCGAAAGCCCCAATCACCCCCCTATCTATCCGTCTTCAGGGCCCATCGGTTCCTACGTCAAAATGTATCCCGTCTCCCAAACTCAAAGTTCCCCGTTCCCTTGATTGCATGAAAAAAACGCCCAAAACGCAGTCCCACCGACCGTCACACACATCGTCGAGGAGGGCTGGCAATCATTCCTGGCCAGCCTCTTACACCTCAAACCCGTGACCTCCCATTGTCAAATTCTTGTCGTCTTCCGCTCACGCCTTCCCTTCTATCTTTTCCTCGTCTACAAGTCATTGCGGATCGAAGAACACAAAGCGGTCTGCGCCCTTAAGGTCTGCGCCTCCGCGCTCTCGGCAGCCCGTTGACGAGCGGCGAGGGACGAAGACTTTTTCGGCACAGAGGAGAGGGATGATGATGACGACGACGACGACGACGACGACGAGCCCGGTTGGCTGTGGAGTTTGCCCCTGAGCAAGGAGACGGAGCTGCCGAAGCTCGAGACAGAGGCGGCGTCGGCGTCCTTTCGGTGGGAGCGGGAGCCTGAGCTGCCAGTGTTGCAGTTGATGGTGGTGCCAGTGCCGGAACCTTGCTGGAGGGCGGAGAGCACGGCGTAGCTGTGGCGGTTGTCGCCGGTGACGGAGCTGGAGAAGGTGGAGTGCATTCCCGACATGGCTGCGGTGGTACGAGGTCGCTGGACTTTGCAAGTAAGTTTGGCGATGGTGGAGGAGGTTAGAGGCGGTTGCTTAAGAAGCTGGCGTGTGAGAAAGCTTTGATCTGGTATATGTTTGTTCTGTGAATCCGAGTGACGATGCTGTAAGGTCCCAAAACGAAACCCGAGAATGAGATGGAAGGGCCTCTCCTTATACATATCAGACCCTCACATACGAATCTACAGAGCACGGTACTTTCATGACTTACACACACACCTCCCTCGACCTTGGATGTGTACCTTCAACGCCAACGGTGCTGACTTGCGGGAACTCCACACGCGCATTCGTCACTCGTCCAGACAGCAAAAACCGGCCTCATCGATCAAGTCGTCGCGTGTGCGGAGTTGAGCGTAGGTCTAGGTACGTACGCCGTTCCGCGTCAACGGTTTCCCGGCCGGGGTGCGGCCCAGAGGGATGTGGACGGGTAAGCCTGCAAACGCCCATCCCGGGGCTGTCTCGCGGGGCGCGGCATATGCAGGGATCATCAAAGGCACACGTCAAGGTGTAGGCAGTTTTCTTTTTCAAGTTTAGTATTCTTATTGAAAAGGAGGTATTGAAATTATGAGTCACATTACGCATACCTTGCACCTCACGCGTGCGGTCTTGTGGCAGCCTCGTGGATGTATAGGTGTATTTGGTACGTGTGTTACGCTACCTTACTTGCATGAAGTCGCGGGGGTTCGGGATGGTTGTAAGTGGGCATGGAGTAAGACGCGCCGGCAGGGGAGTGCGCTTGCCCGCGTGTGTATGATGTGGCATCCATCCCCCTTCGAGGCGGCGGTCTTGAACCTATGGCTGATTGGGGATGTCTGCCTTATGAAGGGCCCTGGGTTGTGTGGGCCGACCAAGCCTATCTGCATGCGCTGCTCATGGAGCTCTTCCCCTTTCCTGCAGATCCCCAACTCTCTGATCTCGTCTTCCAGGCTGCAGCGGCACAGCAGTGCGCTTGCGAAAGTTTGTTATTGGTTCACCGCACGGTCGAGTACGGTCGACCAAGATGTGGTCAGTGTGGAAGTTGCGGTCGGGGTACCGTAGCCCGGAAGCTTGGCCAAACCCCCATAAGAGTCCCCCCCCCTTTCACTACAGTGTTTTTATTGCAAGTTCCCAGCAGTGCAACCCTCCGGATTGAGTCATCCGGAGTCATGAGCCCATGCGCTGCACTGCATCTCGTTGCCCGTCGCGGATACGCCGGGGCCCTGTGCTTCGTCAGGCCTTGTGGGGCCGGCTGACGAAGGCTCGCTCGTTAGCCTGATCGGTGCCGACTGTCGCCCCGAAACTTTTCTGGGACCAGCCCGGATCGGTCGCCAATGGCCATAGGACTGCTTGTAGCGACAGTGCGATCGAGAGAAACTCGTCATCACCACCATCATACGAACTGTGAATCATCGGATACCGTTGGTGGCCACTTGTGTGGATGATGAGTTACGCATTGCCTCACTGTCATTTCGTGGTCACCATATTATTCCGGTTCGAAGTCGTTTACCACAGCCGAAGGTCAGGTGACAACAACACTGTCGATGATGGACCGGTTGTCGAACGTCAAGAGTCCGGAACGGAACCGCAACCTCTCGACATGGGACCCGGCAGCCTTGTTCTGTTCGGCTAAACAAGCTTACTTCCTTGGTTCGAATTGATTGTTGTATTCGTGGGCCACTACGCAATGGTTGCGCTCCGCATCGCAGTCCGTCACCAGCCTTGGCGGGCCGCGTGGCTAGCCAGTTGCGGCACAGCTGCACGCAAAGGAACGCGCAACTCGCCAATCGCTTCAGTTCACTTCCCTTGCAGATCTGTTTGCTCCCATGAGTTATCTGCTTCACCTCGATTGTTTAAATATTGTGAAGAGACCCGGCCCCAACGTCCACCAAACGGACGGCACGGAATCACATGGATGGCCGGATGGGATGATTGTCGCGTCGCTACTTGTTGTGGGTTCACTGAAGCTTCAAGGCCCGAGTCCGAAAGTATTGCAGACTCTCAAGACATTGTTTTCCGTGAGCGTAGCAGCTCTCCAGGTATGGCGGTATCCTAGTGAGCAATATCCTCGCCCGTGCTGATGCTTTCAAGTATAGAAACCTTTTCCTCGACATCTTGAGACGATAGTTTGAGGCTGCTTGATGAACTCGGGACTCGCCGAAATTCAAACGACAGGGAGTACAAGCCATGTATTGTGTCTCTGCTGCGTATACACAAAAAGTATTATGACCGTCCGGAAGCTGATGCAACACGCGAAAAGATGCCGAACTAGCGACGAATGGATTGCTCGATAGCATTCGAGACGAGTTGCAGTCAGGATGTGAGGGAGAGCCGATGTCAAATAACTGAGCGCAATCGAATCGCCCGTCGTCCCCGCCTTCTTTGGCCGGAAGACTACTATCTGTCGTCCGGCGATCGTGCGGCCTGTTATACCCCAACGACAACAACCAAACGGTGAGACCTGACCGAAACGGCTGCCTCGCGGGTTGGGAGATGAGACGGACAAGTTACATCACTGGCGAGAAAAGCAACCCGTCAGAGCTTGCATACCAGTACCGATTGATAGCTCGCAAAAAAACAAAAAACAGGACCCTTTGTCTCGTTGCTGTGGCCTGTGTCATTCAGCGACAGGGCATTCCACGAACCTAATCAGAGCCTCAAAGCTGGGAACAAGGGCGGCATGACGTTCTGGAGGGCGGTCTGGACTGAGCAGCCGACGCCAATCGGGCACTACCCCGCCATGGCTGTATTAGTGTAGAGCAGCTGCTTATCAAAGCCAACACTATGAACCGCTTATCAAAGGAAGGAGGGTGGGCTCGTGTTCGTTTAAGGCACCAATCTTGGCGTGTGGTCGGGAGACGGAGGCTCTAGTTGATCAGATGGTTTGATTGGCTGAACTATCAGACTATACCGGTCAGGGGTAGCTACCGCTCCTGGTGGATTGCCCAATGGCAGAGCTCCAGGAGCTTGTCAGGCGGGGTCGTATTTGCACAACATGGCCGCTCCAGAAGATCAAATTACGTCGATGAGCTGAGCCGGACAGCGGGACACAACGTGCGTGCGTGCATTGTTGTTTGCACATGTTTTATGAAACAAAATTTCCCGTCTGGGAAGGCTCTCCACCCAGGGTGCATTGGATCGCGGATGGTCAAGTCACCGACAGACGCCACTCAATAGATGAAGTAGACGGGTGTAGACGGTACCACTATCCTCTGTGTGCGCTAGAGCCCGCGTTGGTTTGTCAGGCATTGAAAGATGAAGATGGGTTAGGGGACACAACGTGACACTGACAGTTGACCGTAAAATCAAAGCCAATTAGACCCAGCTTTTTAGACCTGTACGAGTACTCTTTTCTCCTTTTTTTCTTTTTGCTTGTGAAAACCTGCCAGTGAGTGCTTAGTGCTAACAGTCCTAGCAGGAGCCGAATCCCGAGAATGTCGGTCGATGATGTGTATTGTCCAGTCGGATGTATACGAATACGTGGAAAAGAGTGTGAGAGGAAACGGTCGACCCGCGAAATTAAGGAAGGCAGGGTATGACAGATTCAGGGTCAAATCCATGAACCAACCCCACGCCCTAGTTATCTCTGGCGTGTACAGAGTATCGGTACTGTTGCGCCATTCGGACTTTCGCTCCATTGGCGGCGGCCGAGAGGTGATGCGCGTCCAATAGGGCCAGACAGATGGTCATTCAACCTGGGGCAGGTTTGGCAGGCAACGCTGCCATGCCACGCGCCGACGAATCGCTGGACCGGGAACCGAATGGGCAGTTTCTTGCGCGTGCTGCACCGGTGCCAGCTGCACATGGGCAAATGCAATGTGGATTGCGGCCCCTCATTAACGAAGCGAAGCGTAGACTAGTCGGGGCCCAACAAAAATCGGAACACTAGCCCGTCTGGTTACGCGTAGGGCAAGATGGCCAGCAGATTCTGTTCAGGCTAAGACAGAGCCAGACGAGCCAGAAGGAATCCCAAATTGCCTTGTCGACGGTGGATGCTGGGCGGGCGGACATTGCGTACCGGCCATCCGAGCACATCACGACAGTCCCTTGTAGCGAGAAGCACCAAGCCCCTGCCGCTCTCCTGGTGCTGAAATGTCGAGGAGCGCTGCGAAGGTGGGAACCATGCTTATCGAAATTCCAATATTCTTTTCTCCCAACAACAGGCCGCCGTATGCCCCCGGAAGTCAAAATCCGACACATTTCGGGTCCTGGATGTGGGAAAAGGCAATTTGTAAGTCTGAAGTCTGAAAATGACACCGACAGGACATGAAGAGACTTCCGGTTACCGTCCGATGGTCCCTCGAAATGCGAGTGCCCAGGCAATGGGGGCCTTGTGCAAAACGACTTCACCAGTGCCCTGAGGTGGTATTGGATCAGGGGAAAAAAAACTTCAGAAACCCACCTCGGCCTAAACGGAGGGGGGAAGGTTCGCAACCCACAATTCTATCACATTTTGATCGCGTTCTTATGCTCCCAGTCGCGAACTGGCCAGCGGGAACCGCCTTGGCTGTTGTCTACTAAAACTCTGAGTATGTCAACACTCATGTGCACCAAGAGATGCTGTGAGGTGGCAGGCAGGCAGGGAAGGTGGTAAAGGTACAGGTACATGCTAGTGACACCCTTCCTGAAGAGACCGGGCACGCTGCACTCACCTCACTCAACTTTCACCCAGCCATTGCTGGCCTATTACAACTAACAACCTCATCCGGGTATCCACTCACTCCCATGTCCCCCGTCCATGTCCGTTGTGGGTAATCAACTCCCTTCTTTAATCTTTTGAACATCTCCTTTACTCCCACATCTTTTTCCCAGTGTTCCTAATCAACCTCCACCGCGAGAGTTGCTCAAATCCACCGACCTCGCGCGGCATCCTCATTGCTGTCTGCCTCCTTTTTCTCAGGAACATAGACGAGCGCGAACCTGTCCAGTTTTGCGCTGCGCCTGAGTCGACCGATCCTTTTGCGCCCCTGGTGTTTTTTTCCTTCCTTTGCCGGCTGGCTCGTCTCCCGAACCGCATCCCCCGATCCTGACATCCAAGCCGACCACGATGGATTCCAATGCGACCACCTTCACTTCGGTGTTGGCCAACGCCAAGCTGGGCAACGTCAACATCCCTCCTCAGATTGACTATGTCATCGAGAGGGTGGCTAACGCCAGCGCCTGGACCATTTTCTTCACCCTGGTGGCACTCGCTGTCGCATACGACCAGAGTAAGTGATGCGCCTAGGACCGGTCTCGACCATGGAGCAGTATCTGACACAAAGCAGTCAGCTATATCACATCCAAGGGCTCCATTGCCGGACCTACCTTCAAGATGCCCTTCATTGGCCCCTTTTTGGAGTCGGTGAACCCCAAGTTCTCCGAGTACAAGGCTAAGTGGGCCAGCGGTCCTCTCAGCTGCGTCTCCGTCTTCCACAAGTGAGCGCATTCCATACCCCTCCAGTTGGTAACATGTCTAACACTCACAGGTTCGTTGTCATTGCCTCGACCCGTGACATGGCTCGCAAGGTTTTCAACTCGCCCGGCTACGTAAAGCCCTGCGTTGTCGACGTCGCCCATAAGCTCCTCGGCCCGACCAACTGGGTGTTCCTCGACGGAAAGCCGCACGTCGACTTCCGCAAGGGTCTCAACGGTCTCTTCACCCGCAATGCCCTGGCTTCCTACTTGCCTGGCCAAGAGGCTGTGTACAAGCAGTACTTCCAAGAGTTCCTCCAGATCACCAAGGATGCCGGCGGCAAGCCCGTCCCTTACATGCCTGCTTTCCGCGATGTCATGACCGCCGTTTCGTGCCGCACCTTTGTCGGCCACTACATCTCGGACGAGGCCGTTCGCAAGATCTCCGCCGACTACTTCCTCATCACCGAGGCTCTCGAGCTCGTCAATTTCCCCGTCATTCTTCCCTTCACCAAACCCTGGTACGGAAAGAAGGCCTCCGACATGGTTATCGGCGAGTTCGCCAAATGCTCTGCTAAGAGCAAGGTCCGTATGGCTGCTGGAGGTGAGGTGACTTGCATCATGGATGCTTGGGTCAAGTCTATTCTCGAGTCGAAGAAGTGGCGTGAGGCCGAGGCCAGCGGCTCGACCGAGGGTCTCGAGAAGCCCCACCCCATCCTCCGCGAGTTCTCTGATTACGAGATCGCCCAGACCGTCTTTACTTTCCTCTTCGCCTCCCAGGATGCCACCAGCAGTGCCGCCACTTGGCTTTTCCAGACCATGGCCCAGCGCCCCGACATCCTTGACCGCGTTCGCGAGGAGAACATGAAGGTCCGCAACGGAGATCGCCACGCCGAGTTGAACATGGACCAGCTCGAGTCCCTCACCTACACTCGTGCCGTCGTCCGCGAGCTGCTCCGCTACCGCCCTCCCGTCCTCATGGTGCCCTACGTCGTCAAGAAGCCTTTCCCCATTACCCCTGACTATACTGTCCCCAAGGGTAAGCCGTTCGTTCGTTCGGGAGTATACGAGTTGTTGCTGACCTGAACCCAGGCGCCATGGTCATCCCCACCGTCTACCCTGCTCTTCGTGACCCCGAGGTCTACGACCGTCCCGATGAGTTCGACCCCGAGCGCTACTACACCGGCGATGCGGAGGAGAAGGGCGCCAAGAACTTCCTCGTTTTCGGAACCGGCCCTCACTACTGCATCGGTCAGACCTACGCTCAGCTTAACTTGGCTCTGATGATTGGCAAAGCGTCTGTCATGTTGGACTGGGTTCACCACCCGACGCCTTTGTCCGAGGAGATCAAGGTGTTTGCGACCATTTTCCCCATGGTATGTTTTGGCGTTGGTCCGAATAGAAGTGTGAATCACATACTGACGAACGTAGGACGACTGCCCCCTTACCTTCAAGGAGCGTGAGGCATAGATCTCTGATAAGTCTCCTCCGAGGCCATGCGCTGGCAACGGCTGCGCCCAATGAGTGAGCCAGGTGTATTCGGGTGATGCTGCAGGATCACCGCTAGTGTGACCCTGTGGATGTCAGACGCCACTTTGGAGGCCTGCCGCAACGGGCGGCTCGTAAAATTCGAGTCAAGATTGGTCGAAGCCGACGTTCTAGACTACAACTTGTAATAAACGTTTGAATGTATATAATAATATCGGGGCATGGTCCTCAAAAGATGAGCAAAGACCATCAATTTGGGTTGCCTCGGGGCCATGACCTTGAGACGAGGAATTTTGGGTAGACGGCCGATCAAAACGATGCTGGGTGATGATGGACTCAGTTTAGTGCCAATGATGAAATCATTTAAAGGACTTTCGATCTCAAGCAAGCATCAGTGAGGTGGGATGTCTACAGAAGACGACAGGCACTCGGAACCATAGGAATGACATGATTCAGTGTCGAAGGACTTCAGGATGAGGGTCGTCGTAAACGCTGCACGCTGTTTGAGCCAGGACGCAGAAAGGAGGAGATGCCGCCGAAGTGGCCGAAGTGTGGTTTCACCGAAATGCGGTATGTCAACATGTAGGGTCGTGGTTGAGGTGACCAAAACCCGGGTTGAGCTGATTCCTGGACGAAGCTTGAATGGTACCAGTGGGGGCCGCCCACAACCCCCCCTGGCTAAACGCCCCCAACCTTTGGCGGGCATTTGCCATCGAGTGCAGGTCCCCGGAGGCCGGGCCCCGTCGCCCAGTGGAGCTCTCCCATCCAGGGCAACCCCCAAGCTCCAAGCTCCGGGCCCTTCAAACAACGTCACTCGCTAGCACTCGCATTTTTCTGCACACGTGAGCCAGCCGAGAAACGAGGACGAAAGAAGACATGGCTTCCACGAGAAGAATCTGCGCGGATGCGCTCCGGGCGGGAAGCAGCCGCGTCGTCGCGCCCGCGCCGGCCTCGAGACGGTGCTTCACAGTAGCGGCATCCGGGCTCAGGACCACTGCGGCCCGCGCAGCGACAAGAGCTCTTACACAACGGGGGGCTGCGACGTCGGCGGTCGCCGCGCCGAGACCCTTCTCGTCGAAGGCGGGCGACTACCATGAGGTCGCGGCGAACGGGAGCAAGCTCTGGAACTACGAGCAGATGGCCGAGTTGGCCAAGGATCCTAAGGGCGTTGTCATTGTCGGTACGCTTCTCGGCCCTCGGTCACGGCCGCCCGTCCCC
>JAIMZG010001462.1:0-13995 GCA_020466075.1 Colletotrichum coccodes
ACATCCAGTACTTCCAGAAGGTCTGGAGCTGGTCGTACGGGACTAGGACACCGCAGAACGAAACGAGGATTCCGAGAAGGAGAGGGTTGACGAGGGACGCGAAGACGGCGTTGGGGGCGTAGGCGGCGATGAACTGGCCGATACCTGTGTAGACGAACTCGTACATGAGCATGACGAAGAAGGTCGCGCCGGCGCGGGAGGAGTCGCTGGGGAAGCCGACGGTGTAGTACCAGCACACGAAGTATAAGACGGCGCAGATGATGAGGTAGGGCACCTCGGAAACGATGGAGCCGGTGACGAAGGCGATCCAGGAATACATCTTGGACTTCTTCTCGCGGGTCTCGAAGATGTCGCGGCGGTCGATGAAGAGAGGTTGCAGCTGGGCGAGGACGCCGGGGGCGACGAAGATGAAGTTGAAGATGGTGAAGAGGCGCATGGTGATGTCGCCGACGGAGTCGCCAATCATCCAGAAAGAGAAGCCGTTGAAGAGCGCCGAGAAGATGTGTAGCGCGAACTTGTTGTTGATGTAGTCGACATTGCGGTAGAGGGAGACGTTCATGCGCTGGGTGACGATCTTCATCTGGTCCCAGATGGAGAGGGCGAACTCGTGTCCATCATCAGTAGTTCCGGGGGGCTTGGAAGCGGCGTCTTCGATCATGTGGTCGAGTTCCTTAACGACGGCGTCGTGCTCCGGGGAGGAGAGCCAGACCTCGTTCCAGTCTTTGCCCTTGGAGAGGTGGCCCGAGACGACGTCGATCATGTGCTCGGCGGGGTTGGCCTCCTCGGGGCAGGGGGCGCCGTAGCGGCCAAAGTAGTTGCGGATGGTCCTCGCGTTGTCTCCAATGTCACCAAAGTAGACAGTCTTGCCGCCCTTTGCGAGCAGGAGAAGAGTGTCGAACTGAGAGAAGAGCTGGGCGGAGGGCTGGTGGATGGTGACGAGCACTGCTTGGCCGACGTCGGCCAACTTGCGGAGGAAGCGGACCGTGTTGAACGCAGATTGACCGTCCAGTCCGGAGGTGGGCTCGTCGAGGAAGATGAGGATGCTAGGCTTCGAGACCAACTCGACGCCGATGGTGACACGCTTTCTCTGCTCCACGGAGAGACCGTTTCCGACGCGGCCGATGAGGGTGTCGGCCAGGTCGTGGAGTTCCAAAAGTTCGATGATGGTGTCGACGTATGCCAGCTTCTCCGCACGAGGGACGTCGCGGCTCTGTCTCAGCAACGCCGAGAATTCCAAAGCCTCGCGGACGGTAGCGAACGGTTCGTGAACGTCCAGCTGCTCGCAGTATCCCGCCGATCGCTGGAAGGAAACGGGCAAGGGGCGACCGTCGACCATGATGGATCCACGGATAGTGCCGTCCGTCTTGCGTTGGGCGAGGACATCGAGCAGGGTGGTCTTTCCGGCACCAGACGAGCCCATCAGAGCACCGAGCATGCCCGGCTTGACCCAGCCCTGGACGTTGTCGAGCAGCACGCGGTCCCCGGACGGGGTCTTGACGGTGTACGTTAGGTTCTTCCAAGTGAAGATGGAGGTGTTGCGAACGAGATTCTGGTTGGTGTCGTTGCCATCGCGCTTCTCACTGTCGCTCTTGCCCTTCTCTGCCGCAGTCTCCTCGGAGGACTGTGCCTCCTCGTCTGCGCGCAGGGCACGGCTGACCTTGGCGTTCTCGCGGGGAATGAGAAGGGAAGAGCCACCCTCAGCCGATGACCGCCACTTGGTGGTGGAAATGATCGTCACCGCGACGAAGAGAACCCACCAAGCCCAGACGATGCCGAAGTTCCTCCAAACGTGGCTATGGCCGTACGAGAGAGCCGACAGATACTGGTCGCCAGTGAAAGAGGTAGCTCCCTGAGTGGCGCCAGCAACACCAGCACAAGACTGGTGGGCGGGGTCGGTGTAGCCAGGGCCGTTGGGGACAAGGTTGGGTCCGACGCAGGGGATCAGTTGGCCGTAGAACTCAGTCGCCATGAGGGAGTCGAAAGCGTAGGCCAGGGGGTTGATCCAGAAGATCCAGACGAACCAGGGGTGCATCTGGGACTTTTGAATCATGTAGCCACAGTACATGATCAACGCGCTGACCATGAAACCCGAAGCCTTGGAGGCACCGTCGAAGGTTGTGAACCCTGCGCCGATGGCGCGGAACATGGCCGTCATACACTAGAGTACGTGAGTGAGAAGTCAAGATTGGGGCTCGACAGCCGGCTTACCATGGTAGTTGCGAAAACCACGATCCAGAAGGTGAAGAATGCCGCAGCCGTCGACTTCAGCCCGACCATGAAATAAAGGACAACGGAGAAGATGGAGACTTGAAAGAGGAGGACCGGAATGTCAGCGGCAATCTGCGCGATGCAGAAGGCGGCGGGGTGGTAGTAGGCGAAAGACTTGTGCTTGATCAAAACCGGCCGGCCGGTGAATGAGTTCGTGACCTCGGACATGGATAAGAGACTGTTGAAGAGGAGGGCGAAGAAAAGCGCACCGCCCTTCATGAACAGCCCGCCAGAGGTGTTGGGGGCCTGGTAAAAGAGAGAGCCGGCGATGAGGGCTTGGATCAAGGTGGAGGCCTGCAGGATGATGAAGGTGGCCTTGTCTCCCCAGATAATCTGATACTGTCGAGTGATGCAGGCCCCGACCTGCGTAGCAAAGCTCGTCGTGAGGGGGCTGTTAGCGGGGAGCTGCTTGTGCTTCTCGCCGGCCACGCCCTCCTTGAACAACCTCGTCTTCTCCTTGGTCTCCTCTTTGGTCGGGAAGTCGTACTCTGCAATCATCCGAGGGTAGATGTCCGACTTCTCGTACTCCGCCCTCAGCGCCGCGGCGTTGCGAGGGACGGTCTTCTCGTAGCCTGAACGGATAGCCCGTTCTGTGGGGACGGTGACACCAGTCAGGAAATCGGCCACGTTCGCTCCGTCGGAGCAGATGAAGCCCAGACGCTCCATGAAGGGCTTGGCCTCCTTCATGGGTCCGTAGTACATCTCTTTACCGTTGTCGAGGACGAGAACCTTGTCGAAGAGGTCGTAGATACCGTTGCCTGCTTGGTAGAGGGTAACAATGGACGCAAGGCCAAGTACATCGGTCATGGCACGGACGGCCTTGGTGTACTCCAATGCCCTGAAGTGTTGTCAGTGTCAGCGATCCACGAATTGCCCGCCTTTCCTGGTGACCATTCCCGGTCACTGGGACCACTTCAAGGGAGTTACCTACGTGCTGGCGTCCAAGCCTCTTGTGCTGTTGTCCCAACAGAATACTGAACCCCTCGTCGCCATACACTCAATGATGGAAACACGCTTTCTCTCGCCACCGGAAACGCCGCGAACATACTCGTTGCCGACCTTGGTGTCGAAAGTGTGTTGGATTCCCATGGACTCTAGCAGGAAATCCCTGTTTTCGACTCTGAGTTCTTCGTTGGATGAGACGCCTTCGGGCAGTTGAAAGGGGATCTTGAGACGGGTTGCGAAGTCCATGGTCTGACCGACGGTAAGCGTGGGAAAGAAGAGCTCCTCCTCCGTGTTCATGACGATCTGGCCCCGGTACCGCTTGGCCTCCTCGGCGGCCATTGAGCCGTAGTGGACGTCACCAGTGACTGAGCTGTATCCCTGACGGTGGTTCGCCAGGATGTTCAGAAGCGTCGTGCATCCTGAACCAGGTCGGCCCAGGACCAACAGCATCTCTCCTGGCTTGACACATCCGTGTGTGTTGTCGAGGATGGTCTTCAGAGGAGGCTTGTGGCGGGACTCCTTGACGAGTTTGGGAATGTTGAACTGGGAAATGACGTTCTCGTGTATCGACGCGTCGGAGCCAACGGCCTGGACCGTCAGGTTCTGCCATGTGACGCCGAGCTCGCGGGGAGGAAACCCGGAGCGTTCATCTCTCTGTCGGACCGCTTCGACTTTGTGCTTGAGTGACCATGTGGTGTCGTCGGGGACGCTGCCCAGCTCGATGGACCGCTCGTAGTTGGAGCCGCTCGCTAGCGTGCCGTCGGACTCCATGGCGCCTTCACCAGTCGACGAAGAGCTCGATAATACGTCTTTGGTCTCGGGTGTCAAGGTCATCGCAAAGAAGGAGACACGATGCCTGGGGTGCTTTGTTGCTGGAGAGCAAGAATATCTAGGGTGCCGGGCCCCTATTTGTTCTTCTTATCCAGGGCCGGCCGTGGAGTCGTCGGACTCGGCATGGTAAACTAGCTTATTCGCCGATCCAAGGTTACCTGAGATCTCTGTGCGACTCCCCTGTACAATTGATGATGGGCCCCAATCGGGCTCGGCGGGGCCACTTTGGAGAACATTCGCCATGGTATCAAGGTGTCCCAGGCGTCCCGTCAGCCCGTCCATGCTGACAAAATGTGCGGACGAAAACCCTTCTGGAACTCCTGGCCAAATCCGAGTGCTCGGTGTCGCGGTCATAGACCGCTGAATAATGTCGTCTTTCATCCCACTTATTGGGAAGAAGAAAAGATGTTTGCGACACCAACCCTGCGGTTCGCGTCGTGGCATGTGCTTCTTTCGGCGTTGGACCCTGTCCGATGTGCGTGGGATGCCGCGAGCTAGGCCGGGGTCATGCCCAAAGTGTCCCGAGAGCCTCACCAAGGCGTGTTGCAGGATCGGACCAAACATGTCATAGAGTTGACGTTGCCGCTGACTAAGCGGCAGGTTCGCCAATTGAGAATGTCCACGGGGGCTCGGCTTGGAGGCCAGCCGCCGAAAGATGTCGGCGCGGCGTGTGTCGGAGCGCCTGGCACGGATGTCTAGGCTGGAGATAAGTGTGGGTTCGGCTGAAATTTTGCGTTTAGACTCTGTGATATGAACCAATCATGCCTGCCGGTTTGAATAGAGTTTACCTTTTTTGACATTTGCCGCTTAGTAAACATTCTTCCGTTGCCGCTGAGTCAGCGGGATTTCCGGTACATCAATCAAAGGGAGAACCACCATCGCTATCAGCCAGTTCTCGATTGCTCGCGGCATATGGGAGTCCGCTGGCAAACCGGCAACATTCCCGACACGGACAATTATTTTCTGTCCATTCCTACCTTGGTAAAAAAAGACAAGCAGCGTGCCGCGCCGAGCGGCGGCCATCGTCCAATCAGAGGCCGGCATCCAACATGAGGAAAAGAGCGTGTGATTCCTGTCACAGGAGAAAGGTACGGTTCCGGTCTTTCTTGGTGCTGAGTTTGTGTCTCAAAGCAGGTGCTGATTCTCGAACGCAGATCCAATGCGATGGGGCCGTGCCGCAATGCAACTGGTGCAAACACCACGGAATGGCATGCACCTTCAACAGGGCCGCAAAGGTGAAGAAAAGAGTGGCCATAACAAAGTGAGTGCGCCCCCTCTGGATCCCACTCGGGTAGATGAGTGATCGCGTGGGTCGGACAGGGAGATTTACGATGCATGCAGGGCCGGATCAGAGAAAGACCTGGTTGCCCGCCTCAACCGAATCGAACAAGCCCTGGAGGCGGCTCGGCGAAATCAAAATGCAGGGGAGGGCCGGGATGAATCCATGTCGCCATCGTCATCATCAGCGCCCATGTCCTCCGTCGGACCGGATCCACCGGCGACCGACGGCACCCCGGAGGCTCTTCAAGGCCGAGCCTATGACTCATCAGCCTGGGCTTCCGGCGCAACCGTAGGGAAGATGCACTTCGCCGGTTACTACCTGGGCGACATCAGTTCTTACAACGGCATCCCTTTCTTCTCCCCAGACGGCCAGGACTGGATTCGATCCCGGGCCGGAGAGGACGCTTCATTCCAAACCCTGTTTGGCCTGGGGCCATTGTGGCAGATCCAACACCCAGTCCCCATCTTTCTACAGTTTCCGCACTCGAATTCGGGAGGGGAGCTGCCTGACAGGGCTGTTGTTGAAGAGTATCTGGCTCTCTTCCGAGCGTCCCACTTTGGCTTGTCGTTCCCTGTCATTGACTATGTCCTCTTCTCCGAGACCGTTGACCGCGCGTATGGGCCGCCCCAGGGTGCAATCACGCTCGAAGTCGTGACGGCCAAGTCTTGCGTTTTTGCTTTCTTCGCCGTCGTCTCTCTTTTTCAGACAGACTGGAATTCGCGCCCGAGGTAGACGGAGAGGCGTGTGCCGGAGCAGCTCAGAACCTGTTACCGATGATCCTGCAAGATACTAATATCACCGCTCTTGAGACGGTATTCATGCTGGTGAGCGTTCCTGCTTGACGCGTTCGGTTGGGGGCCTACTGACGCGACGCTTTGTAGAGTTTGTTCCACCTCTTCTGTGGCCACCTTCAACAAGGTGCCATGTTCTTAGCGGCCACATGTCGGACCTTGTTCATGCTTGGTGGACACCTCGAGCCTAGTACGAGCCGTACCCCGTGCCAGTCACCCAAGGCTGACGACGATCATGCTTGGCGTGTGAGGAACCAACTCAGGAGACTCTTCTGGTTGTCTTACAAATTGGACAAGGAGACCTCCCTTCGAACTGGCCAACCGCCCACCATCGATGACGAGCACTGCGATCTGACATTGCCGCAGATGGATTGGTGGACGCGTATTGCAGATGATCCAGTCGGCGCCTCGCCTTCTTTCGCTGACGAAGCGTCGATAACGTCGGCTCTCCAACCAGACTCTTTGCAGTTGACAATTATCAAGTCGAAGATCTCCAGAAAGCTATACTCGGTCTCGGCGCTGAAGAAAGGTGATGCCGAGCTGCTCAGAGACATCCGCGAGCTGGACGACGAGCTCGAAAAGTGGCGAGTATCTGTACCACCGTCGTACCGGCCGACGTTGACGTTTCCCCGAGGGAAAGCGGTGATCAGGAAGGGTCGGCTCGGCATGGAGGAGATAATTCTCCACTTTGAGTATCATTATCTGATGGCTATGATACATCGAGCAAGCGGAAGGTGTCGTTGCTGGGCTAGTCGCGAGAGCAGCGGGCTGGAAGGCGTAAGCTCGAGTCAAGCTCTGTCGGTGCAAGCGTGTCGATCGACCCTATACTTCCTCCGGGCCGCAATTCACGGCGTGGAACAGGTAGCTTTCTGGTAAGCGGCCGCGTGCTCCAAGTTTGATGTTTTGCTAACATGGAATAGGATGGTGGTTTTCTACCCCATGTCGGCAATATTGGAAATATTTTGCAACTTGCTCCTTCAGCCTCTTCATCCGCAGTCGGAAGAAGACATTGAGCTCCTAAAGTCCGTTCCGAAGCTCATCGAAGGCATGCGGAATCGCCAATTAACGCCACACGAGGTTGCCCATGTGAAGATTGTTGATGCCTTTGTGGCGGAGCTGACTCGACTGGGGAGGTGCGCCATTGCCAAGGCGCGGCGAGAACAGCAGGTTATTTAAAAAGGTTTGATTTGACAACTTTCTGCAACGATGCAAAGCGGGCGCCGGGAGTCGGGATTTCAACTTGTTTCTGGACGCGAAGCCTTCATCTAGTTGGCTCTGGCTGCATATACGATAGGCGAAATAGAAGGACGACGAACAGGCTGTAACTGTACTGGAAGACGACCGAGGTACGCACTGCACAATAATAAAGAATTCGACGAGGTCGCTGTGATAAGCCACCCTGAGTTGGCTGAAGGTGTTCCGCGGGAGTGTTGAAGTTAACCGATGAGACGAACGTGGCTTGAGGTGATGAACGACGGGGAAGACGGCCTTCACTGTGGCTCGTGCGCCCCCGCCATGCATCTTTAGCCGAGTCTGCTGGCATCGTCCGCTGCTCATGCCTGGAACCAATCAGGGTAGTCTAACGCCGCTCGTCCATCCGACTACATCCCAGGCGTTGCCCGTCGTGTCGACACCACCCGCACCGCAACCACACCCACCCACAAGAACAACTAACCACATTTGTCCCGACACTGCTCGCATCTCTTTTGGGTGGCCTGCTCGAACTGTTGCCACTTTAAGACTGAAGCGAGCCTGGACCAGGGATTAAGTACCTAAGCAGGAACCGTTAAACTACACATGCACTGCGTGAGCAAGGACACCGACAGTACATCATATCATGTACCCTTCGTGAGAAGAGGTAAAAGTGACAAATTTAACATGCAAAGCAACATGTCCTTGAGAGAGTCAGCCAGTGAAGGATCGGCGGAGGAGTATGTGATAAATCATGTCAACACCGAGGCGCTACACACATTACCCATCCACGGCGTAGGTGGCTGTTGTGAGAAGAACACCTACCACGGCCCCTTTGCATATTCGTGGAGCCATTTGACACTACGTGTAATTTTGCGTGATATTCGTGTATTTAAAGGCAAACAGATGTCGGGTCACCTCCTCAAGACGGAAAATTAAGTTTGAATATCTGAACACAGTCGCATACTACTTTTGCCCTTTATACACTGGTATCCGCCCTAATTTATATCGCTCCTGCATCTACAATTGCGATTTGAATTGTGGAGGGTCGCTTGACCACTGTTCATCTGCATTCCTGATAAACGGGGCAAGGTCTACCTTGAGTCCGTTCTCATCAATTCTCTCAATCTCCGTTCGCCCTCGCCCAAGAAAAGCCCACATATTGCCACTGCGATACCGGATGTCATAGTGTTCGAATCGGGGAACCCTTATGGTCTTCAGCAAGTGAAGGAGGCTACCTGGCCAGATATAAACCCGACCGTCTTCTTTGTTAGCCTTGTACCACGAACGACAATTCTCGGCCCACACCGAGAAGCTGGTGTGCCAGTGGTCGAGGTGCTCGTTCCATTGCGTAGTGGGAAGCTGTTTAACTTCTAGGGCAAGGATTCCTTCCTCTTGAATCTTTTTACAGCACTGCAGGGCGTATTCTATCTGGACTTCATGCTGATGAGGAAAAGATTCGTCAATAATGAATCCACGTTGGCGGAGAGTACCCGTTGGAAATCGGGTACAAGCGAAAAGAACTCACAGAGGGGAGGACGCAGCCCTGGCCCCAATTGGCTGTTGGGCCATTTATCACAAAGTAGTTTGGAAATTTCGGTCCGGTGAGACCTAGATAGATGTTTGGGTTCTGTAGCAAACCATGGTCAGTCTCTGGATGCTGGCTGGAGGCAAGGAGCGAATCTTCTCAGGGGGTTGAATTACCTCTGCCCATGCATCCCGCATCGTGATACCGCCGATGCCGGTGATTTTGCTGAAAGCGTTAGTGTCACCAGAATTTCCGCTTCAGTTTCGCGACTCACAAATGGGGTATGTAGGAGATTTCGAACCCAGTGGCACAGGCAATTAGGTCGAAGCTGAACTTCTTCCCCTCGGTTGTAACCAGCCCTGTTGGCTCGAACCGTGCAACCCCTTCAAAAACCGCGTGCACGTCTGGTACAGCGGTTAGTATATGATAAGGTCTCTTGCTAATGCAGGTCAGCATCTGATACTTACGACTTTGGGTCAACGTTTCTAGGTAATTTTCGCCAGGCTAATGTAGGAGCTAAACGTCAGTCGTTTTGTATTCCCAGTCAACGCAATCAGCGTGACGGAAACCGGGCAAATACCGTGAGCCTACGACAACCTGGAGACCAAGATGGAATTAATTTCTCTTTCAACTCTTCGTGGCCCTGACCAATCCTTGCTAGCATGTTTGCTCGCATAGTTGTCCTCGCCCAGTCGTTTAAGGGAGAACTCCGGAGGAAGACCGGAAATCCCCTCGTGAGATTTGCTTCCAAGGACTTCCTGTAATTGAGGAATAGCTCAGGGTCATCCCGGAACTTTTTCTTTTCCTTTTCAATGTAAAAATGCTTTCCCGATTCCCCTGGCGCAATGCCGTCGGGGTCAACTTTATCGACGTTCGAGCCAAGCTCGGGGGTGATCCAAGTCGTGTTTCGCGCGAATACATGGACGCTTTTGGAGCCTTGGGTTTACCAACATTAGTCCGGCTACGCAAGATAGAATTGAAAATGCGAATGGCCCTCACCGTTGGCCAAATGTGGTAGCATCTGAATAGAGCTCGACCCTGTGCCAATGATGGCGACCCTTTTGCCTGCCCACGATGACTTCGGATCCCAAGACGCGCTGTGCATTAGATCACCCTTGAAAGAGTTCAAACCCTCAACATTCGGCCCTTTTCAGGTCAACACCAGCTCAAAAACATATGACAGCACCAATGTTACTCACACTTCATCTTGTTGACCACGCCTGAGCCGTTCAGAAGGATGTCGCACGTGTCAGAGAATTGGCGGCCGTTCCATTCCAGTTCTACCACCCCTTTCTGGTAGTCAGGCTTGTGTAGCCACTTTCGGACACAGAAATTCAAACTTACATTTACCATCATCCTCATTCCATGTCGCGCTGACAACCCTTGTTCGCAATCGAACGTACTTGTCCAAGTGGTATTTCCTGGCAAATTGGACGAAATACTCTTGTATCTCTGCCGAACCAGCATAGAAACCAGACCACTCAGGATTCGGTTCGAACGAGTACGTGTAGATGTGCGAGGGCACGTCACAGGCGCATCCTATGATCACGCTTATCGGCCGAGTTTATGTTTTCCGAGCATCTGAGGTCATACCTGGATACTTGCTTTCATACCATGTCCCGCCAATTGAATCATTCCTATGACAAGGGATTAGCCAATGTCGTTTTTTCAATCTAGCTTCACTGCGCCGGACTAACTTGTCGTAGCAAACAAGCTCATAGTTTGTCAACATGCGCTCAGCCTTGTAGGCTGCGAGTAAGCCAGACGCGCCCGCGCCTACATGGATGATTCTCAATCGCCGGGGCTGAGAATGAGCCTGATCCGGGATGTCATAGTTCGAGGATCGGGCAGGCGGAGCCATCGTTGATGCAAAACCAAACGGCAAAGAGACGCAGTAAGTGAGCTCACTTCAACTTGAGTCGTTTTCTCTGCAGTATTGATGCTACGAACAACTCTGTTGTTGAACCGTGGTCTCTTATATAGTCGTGAATAACAAGACTCTGGAGACTCGTTGCATCCGAACACTTCAAAGAGACCACCTGACATTTCGGCTCCTGGCCACGCGCGGACTCCTCAATCCGGGGAAGGTGATGTGAAAGCGTGGGGTTCTTGGATTCATGATCACATAGGGAATCTGTTGCGCGAGGACTGCGCGAAACGAGGACAATTTGCAGCGGGATGGAGGTGGAGACAGGTTTTGAGTTCAGTAGCGATAAAGGCTTTGCGTGGCCTTCAGGGTGCTACATCTGTCGAGGAGGCGGAACAAACGAGTCAGTGACAAAGGACAGAATAAGGACAGTACAGCGGAGATTGAATAGTAGTGACTACGTAGCGCATTAGGAATAATTCGAGCGACGATCAAGCACGTGCGGGTTCATGAGCGCGGAAACTAGCCGATTTCCCTCCAACTGGACCAGGTATCTCCCACAGTCGGATGATATTTGCCGACAGATCAATCTAGGCTAGGGGTTTCCGCATCAAGTCGTGTCGAAAGGGGCTCGTCTGTATCGCGGCGGCAACGTCGAGACCAAGGACACACCTCGCAAGTACTCTTTAGGTTGCTACCTTGTTATCTGCGCAGCCACACTAAACCGGTCTTGGTCCTTGTTGCGCTTCATGTGGGGAATTTGAGTAGACCTGTTTTGCCTCTCGCACAGATACCAGCGCCCAGTACTTGCGAAGCCGGTGCGTCTCCTAGGTTGGCAGTCGAGGTAGACTTGAGTATGTATAGTCAACGACGGTCGATTCCGCAACAGGCAATTCAACAGCAACGCGATTGAGCCAGCAAGCTGTCCATGAAAGATTCTCACGCCACCTCAACGCGCCATTTCAATCGTTTGAAACCTATCCACGTCTATGATCGCAGAGGAATCGCATCAGGACTGGATAGTCGTAGTTATGTCCCTAGAAAACATGGACAACCAACAAGAAATCGACTCTAAGCCAACATACTCGGGGTTTGTCCTGTCTAAGCCATTGAGCTCGGATTTTGAACAAGCTAGTGCTTCGCAGGATGGCGCAAACAACCCAACATTGGTTCCAGTTGTTTCGACAACGTCGCAATACAGAACTTATAAGCGTCGATGGTTTGGGGTCGTACAGTTGACGCTTTTGAACACCATTGTCAGCTGGGATGTAAGTATTCCGCTGCGTCACAGAGTCTGATATATCAATATCAAAGTCCGAAGACGGCGCAGCCGTACTCAGTGATTCTGGATCGGCCAACTAACATTCTTGCCCACACAGTGGCTCACCTTCGCCCCAGTATCCTCCCAAGCGGCAGAGTTTTATCATGTCAGCCAAACGGTTGTCAACTGGTTCGGCATCGCCTTCATGTTCGCCAACTTCGCCACCACGCCTCTGACCATCTGGCTGCTCAGCCGTGGACTTCGGCCGGCCTTGATCACCGCCAGTTTCCTCATGTTGGTGGGGAACTGGCTTCGTTATGCCGGCTCCCACTCGGCATCTGAGCCCATTGTTCCTCTGGTTCTCGTCGGCCAGGTTTTGCTTGGCATGACGCAGTCACTCGTGCTCAGCGCACCGACGCGATATTCTGATGCCTGGTTCAGCGGAAAAGGGCGCGTGGCGGCTACAGCTGTTATGAGTTTGGCAAACCCGTTTGGCGCGGCACTAGGGCAACTTGTGGTGCCATTTTGGGCCAACACCAGCAGCGATTTGCCTGAAATGGTTCTTTACGTCTCAATTCTGGTGAGCATCTTCATTTTCAGCACCGTTCCTCGGCTAAAGCTCAACATTCTTGCAACCCGGTACTAACATGATTAACCGACGCAGTCTACCGTCAGCGCAGTGCCGACCTTCTTCGTTCCAGTCGTGCCGCCCACTCCAGTCGGCCCGTTGCACGAAATCACCCAAAGGAATGTGCTCGATTCTCTCCGAACCATTGCCACCTCGGTGGAGTGCTATCTTATCATCGTACCCTTCTGGATTCTCATCGGCTTCTTCAACGGGATTTCCTCTCTTCTCAACCAGATTCTTTCGCCGTATGGTTTTGACGATACTACTGCAGGCATTGGTGGAGGGCTGCTCATCATCGTTGGGCTGGTGGTTTCAGCTATTACTTCACCGATACTAGACCGAACCAAAGCGCTGGTCTTCGCGTTGAAAGTGGGCACATGCATAGGCTCCCTATGCTACTTGGCATTGATCTGGCTACCTTCGACAAAGAGCGTCCCGGCTTTGTACGTCCTTCTCAGCATCCTGGGCGCCTCGTCGTTGTCGGTTGCGCCGGCCGTCCTCGAGGTCCTGATTGAGCTCTCATTCCCGGTTGGCCCCGAATTCACAACCACGATTGCGTGGGCAGGCGGCCAGGCGTTTGCCGGATGCTTTGCGCTTCTGGGTGATGCCATGAAGGCGGACAGCTCTGCCGACCCGCCGAACAATATGACCAAATACCTCATCTTCCAGGCGGTTTTGGCAATGGCAATCACTCCACTTCCTCTATGCTTAGGGCTGTTTGGGCGGCGGGACAAGATTATTTTGCGGCGTTTGCTTCATCAATCTACGGTCATTGAGGGTAGACAACAAGAAGCGGACGAGTCAGCTTCGTGAAGAATTGGAGAATTGTTTGCGGTATAGATTTGTCACATATCCAATATCACATCACTGAAACTTGATATCAAAACATATTCTGAGCGCCTCGTAAGACTAGTCCTACCGACTAACTGATCAGCCACTTGTTACGACCCGTTAGGCATAACCGGACCAGGGGGACACCCACGGGCACCTGGCGGCTACAGGACAGGATATATGCAGGAATCACGGGAACATGAGGGATCGCCTGGAAATGGAGAAACTATGGTACAAGTCACATGACGATAAGATAAGAGATTAGAGCTGTACTCCCAAGATACGGATGCCGTCCTTTGAACATACGGCACTAAGACAGTAGGACTTGTATATAGGATGGACTTGGGCACGCCCAAGGACAGACTTCCATAGCTCTTCAGTAATTAACTTGTAATATCTCCTTTCACATACCTGACAATAGTAAAGCCTACCTTGTCGAGTAAACAACTGATCACTGTCTACTCTAGTCAACAAGATTACTAGTGACTACACCAGCAAGCCAGCAGACCTACCGTACTGTTTAAGAGTATCAACCTCAGCTACCTGTTAGCAGAAAACACTACTGTTGGATA
>JAIMZG010001463.1:0-12142 GCA_020466075.1 Colletotrichum coccodes
AGGAAACCTCCACGTGGGAGAGAGAGGAGTTGACGGGTGATGGGGGATGGTGGTGATGATGAAGCAGTCAAGCCAAGTAGGGTGCGGAGTAGTGTCTATCTCTGATTATTCAGCATGTGAAGGAGGGAATAGTGTATAAATTCCAGGTGAAGAAGTTCTTGAGGCGCAAGAAAGGGGAGATAGATAAGGCTGTGAGAGTAAAAGAAATGTCCAGTTCCACGACAAAACGCACAAATGTGAAAGGATGGGACGCTGTGAGCCAGAGTCCAGAAAGGCCGAAGAATCCCAACTTGAACCTTTGAGGTAGGCACCGTCGAGGATGAACGACAGGCTAAAGTAGAGGGAAGTCGACGGGAGGCAAAATAACCAATCCACTAACTACAGCATCAAAACTAGAGGCAAAGAAAGGGAAGGTTGGGTGGACGGTGTCCGGGCCAGTCCGGCCTGGCCTATCTATCCTGGTTGGGCAGGTCCCTTAAAAGACGTGATATCGCAGCTGACGCTGGACATCCGGATTGTTGCTGATATTCGGAAAGAAAGGAAACACGAGTAGAGTTTGATCCTGCTCGGAGCAGATGGCGAATATTCTCCACGATCTGACACTGTGCCGTTTTCTTGTCTCAAGATGCAGCATCAAGCGCTAGACAAGAACAAAAATTACATAAACGCAAAAGAGACAGAGTCCTGACATCAACCAACCCGCTTCGTTTTGTCCTCCGGCTCATTCGTCTTCCAGCCCCCGACATCCCCGACGCCTTCGCTTTTAGATGATGCGCAAAACCAGCTTACTGAGCGTACGACCCCGTTTACTCCGTCGCTAAGACATTGTTGGCTCCAAGATCATCCACCCATTGCATAGACAACCGAACAGACACCCACAACCGTGATCACGTACCGCTCCCTGACCGCATCCCCGAAAGACAACTCACTGGCGGTCCTGTGCCGTGCCGTCACCAGTTTCGCTCTGGACTAAGAGACCAAGACCGAACACATGCCACAAGACCCGGAGCAACCAGGACCTTCCCGTTCCCTTCGTGGAATCGTGGGACAACTGGGGAAAGGTTGCGAGCCTGCGAGGAATCAGGATGAATCACATTTCCCCTTTGGCCATTGGCCCAGCAAGGATGGCCGGACGCCTATGCCCCAAGCAAACAATTTATTTGGCCCATGTATGTCGGTTGTTGCAAAGGGTGCCAAGGAAATGCCGGCCTCGCCAATGCATCTAATTTGCTTTGCTTTTCCCCCTTGACCTGGGCGCGTGCTGGTCGAATCACGGCCAGCTGGCGAGATTGACAAGCCAGGGCTGGCTGGGAGAGATTCAAACTCACGTGTTGACGCCATTTACAATCTGACTACGTACATACTACGTAGTGGGAAGAGAACATTCCTAGTTACATATTACCTAAGCACGAAGATACCTAATACTGTAGTGTACAGTACCTGAGTGGCAGTTCCTACATCGCCCAGTTCGTCGGCGTCAGTATCCACGGCACCGGCCCTGCAATAGGCACTTCGACAATCGAAGCTAGTGAAAGGGACCATTCGGAGCTGTTTCCACAAGAATATGTGGTCTCCGACTTGACTGTTGTCAAAAACAGGGTCCAGAGCGGCACCTTGTCCGGAGGATCGACTGATTCCTACCAGTCAAGATGATTCTGCTTTGCGCATCCTCAACTAGTTTCCAAGAGCAACAAGTCCACCTGATAGGGGGGTGGTGATGTTTGTGTTTACGCACCTTCTTCTGCCATGCTTCATTCAGAGCTACTGTTACGCGAGCTTCTCGGTCCACGGCGGCGGCAATGTTCCACAAAATACCAACGTGAAATCGAGAAACCAAACGCTGAGCTTTGTGTTGCGTCTTTAGACTTGCTGGATATATGAAGATTACAATATCCATGATTATTACCGCTATTGAATGCGTGGTGGTCTTCACAGAGTGTGACAAGATAGACAAAGGATTGCCATCCTCGTTGTCCTTTACCCCTGTTTACGGATACTGGAGCACAATGTGGACGATGGGCCAAGACCTCGGAGCTCTGGAAGCAAGGGTGTCGGTCAATGACAGGGGACGATGGTAGTTACAATCAAAGCTGACTAGCTATGAGAAAACGAGAAAACAACTGCAACCGGCTAGTTTGTCAACCTCGTTGGACACTGTATGTAATTTGGGCGAACGCGTAACCTGCGAGTTGTGGTTATAGTGATGGAGGCGCTACCCGGATGCCTCTCTCTCCAACAGTCATGCAAGCCACGCTCGAGGTAGGATAAAACAGTCACAGGCAGATGGTATCTGACGAGAGTAAGGTGCGGGATAGATAGCCCCACGGCTATCAGTCTAAGGCTAGGTTCAGATTATATCTGGTCCCCCGTCGACAGGGAGCCACAGAGCATTATGATTCTTCCCTCACGGCTTTCGCAATTAATATAAAGCGGGTGACCGATCCTCTTACCTTAAAGTGCTGCGAGCCTCCTTGACAGGTAGTCCAGAGGTCTGTTTGTCATAAGTAGCCTTTTGGGAGAGTCATCCGGTCCTAGGCAGGCAAGGCAAGCAGCCATATGCAGGCCCCAATCGTCTTGGATTGATGCTCACTGCGGCTGTTGCAAGTGCAAACGCACCTGCAATTGATAAAGTCAACAAATTTGGGTGAGACCAAAACAGATACTCCTCGACATCGCATGGATCGTCTGAGTGACTCCACAAAGCAACTGCCATCCCAGCCGTGCTAAGCCGAGCTATGGCTAAGAATGGTATGGCGCCAAGTCGCCCGCCATTGACTAAACCATGAATGGACTAATACACATCCACCATTATCTAGGATCCCCCCGTCACAACCTGGCAAACACCTGTTCCATCCCACCCTAAATTGTTCCAGCGTGCTCTTTTGCTCCAAACTTCCATTTGATAGTCTTCAATTAGTCGTTGACTGTGGTGCACGTCCCTGCCCGCCACGGCCATCCACTTCTGTTTCCTTTCTTTGCACCCAAGTTCAACACCATCGCCGAAGATTTTCAGACCCAAACGTGGGATCGTCACGTCAACACCCTTTGAGTGATCAAGTAGATTTCCCCTCGAACCTTTTCGAACGTTGCTGCACAACCCGTATCGGTCATCAATCGACGACGACGTCCCCCGCCCCATCGTGCATCGAACAAAACAGCCCTACGTTACGATAGAGGCATGCGATACCTGGGACTTGTGGACACAACACCCCAGAATGCGACGAGTCCCGGTTCTCGCCTTCCGTACTATTTGACCAGCGCCTTCCCGAGACCGATAAGGGCCTGCCGTCTCGATCGTTCTTACCCTCCGGACGAGAGGTACTCGAAACACATTATAGCGCAAGAGGCAGGAGGGGTGAACGCCATTTCCGACCTTGCCTTCCAAATCATCACCCCGCGACAGTCTCTCCTTCCGTCAAAACGACCTTTCCCTCGTACCAACTTACAGTTTTGCTCCGACACTTGCTGGGCGGCCTCGCACTTTCTAGCTAGCTGGGACCTTGTTCACATGGTGCGTCCCCAGTTCAAACTTCTATACACATCACAGCTCGTTAACCAATATGGCCAAATCCAGTCTCGCTCAAGGTTCCGGCTCGCCCTCGCCGCGCCGCCGCCGCAGACCCCGTAAAACATCGAACAAACGCAATATGACGCCTCGCGGGACCCATAACAACTCGGCTGGGGACTGCGTATCAGGTGCGCAGCTCGCCGCCTCGAACCAGACACTCAACTTCATGCTGGGTAATCGTCGTCAGCCGTCATGGATGACTGCGCAGCAGCCACCAGCGTCTGCTGGCCTCCAGCGCAACGTGGCACCGGTACCAAGCAATCGTCAGGCGGCCCATGGCCTCCCGAGAACACTCCCCTCGCGACCCCCGAGCCGCTCGTCGTCGAACAATACCCCGGGTGCCAACCGCCCGGCATCCCGGCGCGTTACTCCAGCCACTTCGAGACCGACTAACGGCCCTCTAGACAAGCTCGCAGCTTTGCCTGAGCTCAACCAACAAACATTGTACTTTCCCTGCCCCATTTCATCGTCTGAGGTGTCTCGATCGTTTCCTTCGCCCGGAACGCCACATCTGACTCTAACATCCTCGTCTCGCAGTGATTGCGCAGCCGCTCTTCCGTCTCCAGCCCCAACTGACCAACCTAGTCCACCTCCAGTCACCTCCAACCAGAATCGAGACACTTGCGTCCAGAGTCCAGACTTGGACCACGACCATCTTTCCAATGCCGCAAACAACACGCCGGCCTCGATTAGTGAGGCGTTTACACAGGAGCGAACTGCGATCTGCCTCGAAGAAATCTCGGGGCTCGACCCTGGTCCCGCTATCTCAGGCCTGAGTAACAATGCATTATCGCCAGAACATGATCACTCCACGTTGAGGCTTAGTGTTTCCGAACCTAGCGACAACCGTACTCTCTTGGCGCCTTCGGATTCGTTTCAAACTAGGTCCTCAGGCTTGGTCTCCGCCGTTCAGTCTCCCACTTCTCTGCCTACGCCAGGCTTCGCAACTGTTGTGGTCCCTCGGCGTCAGTCCAGTCAGACCGCAACGTCGCCTTCATTGAACGGACAACAAGCTACCCCTGGTCACCACACGCCACAACACCTCGGTCAAAGTAACAATGGCAGTCGGCAGACTGTCGAATTGCCTGAACCTATTACCCACCCGCTGGAGAGTTTTCGTCCCGAAGTCATGACCGAGAACCTCGACAGCTTCATCCGACTTTGCGGCGGTATTGACAGGCTTCCGGACGACGGTACCTCTGTGCCCAGAATCCGACTTCTCAAAGACGCCATTGGTGCGGGCGATTACTTCTACATCGTACTACATCAAATTCTTTGTGTGTGGTCTGTTGATAGGGAAGCCGCGTACCGCCTCCTTGGTCTTGCTCCCGTCGTAGCGGAGAGTGCGCTCAGCGTCATACAGAATACCCTCAGAAAGAACGAAAATATGACACAGGATTTGGTCCATTTCTTCGCAGACTTTCCCAACTCGCGCGTCTCTGGGCTGTGGGAGACCGAAACTTTCAGGAAATACGCCAGCGACGTTTCCGTTTTCCTCAACAACCTCCACGAGCAGTGGAACAGAATCCACGTCCCGGCCATGAGACCTGGCAGTGGCAGAGGCTACCCTATTCTAGCGGACGAATTACACTATCAGCTCAAGCTTCGATCGCCCCTACTGGAAAGCATCTTTTTCACAGTCACTAGGAGGCACATTGGCGTCCCAGACGGTCCCATCGCCGATCAGATGTCTGCCCTATTCCGGCAAGACTCCCATAACGACCACAGCAAATCGTCTGAGCAAGAGCAGAGGGCATTCCAGCATGCGCTGATATCACGGTACAAACAACTCGTGCACCAGAACGAACGAATACAACAACAGCAGCAACAACAACAGCAACCGCGGCAGCAGAATCATCCTTCGCTAGCAACTCGAACGCCGCAACCACTACCACACAACATGATTAGGCCACAAGCCGTTCCCCGACAACAGACCATGATAGAGCAAGTGACGAGGCCTTCCGCTAGCTTCTCTCCAACACAGACGAGGGTACTGACTCCAACGCAAACTTCCCCTGCCATGGGATTCGACATGTATCCTTCTCCGGCCGTCCAGACCCCGTCTCGGTTTCAAAGTAACCTCCAGGACACTGTTCTTAGGCCGCCGCAGCTGATGCTGCGTAGCCACAACTCCAACCAGTTCAATGGCGGAATCCAACAATCCATGCAGCAAGGTCCGATGCGTATGCCGCAAATGGTCGGGCAGATGAACCAGCCTCTTACTCCAGCAGGCTCTCCTCATCACCCCAACATGCAGTTGCCGTATGCTGCTAGGGCGTCACAAGCTCTCGGCCAGACATCTCGTGTCCTGCAAGCACCTCCAGGAGGGTTGTCAGTCTCTATGCCAGCCGTCACTTCACCCACACAATCCATGGCTCCCCAGAGCATACAAGGTCAGTCACTAGGCATACCACAGGATCCACAACTGCCACAGTTGCGGCCTCCTCAGCCTCATGGATTCCAGCAAGCTCCGAACGCAAACCCGGACGCGATGCGTCAGATGGTTCAGCAAGGATACCAGCAGCGCCAAGTACAGGCTATTGCGCAAAGGCAATTGGGGAGTTCGATGTCGCCACAGGCGTTGCAATTACCTTCCCCACGACTACAGCAAACGCACCAAATACCCTCTCAAGGACGCTCACCTCTGAACGTTACTAGCCATCTTCAGTTGAACCCGAACCTTCCAGGGCCCACCCCAGGGGTCGCGAATCACCTAGTGTCGGGACCACAAACGACTCGGCCAAGAATTTGTCGTGACGAGTCGGGAAGGTTGAGAGGCAACGTGTTTGCGCCTCCTAACATACAAATCCCTTTGGACCGACTGCCTCACACACCTTGGGAACCAAAGGCACTGAGGATGGCACTGCACCAAGTTGAAGTTCGAAGCCCAAGACGAGTACCGCGGGATCTCCCAAGGGCAGATGACCCGGCAACGCCACAGAGGTACTACCAATCTATCAAGGAGCTCGCATTCGGCCCAATCGCAACGCCAGCCAAGCAGGCGCTGCACCGTCTTGTCTTTGTTGTTTCTGACGAGGAGCATGGCATGCTCTGCCTCAATCGAACTCTGGCAGGGGATGGCATTCCCGTTTCGGAATACTTCAACGGATCCCTCCGGTACCGTCTTCGTCTTTGCGAGTTACCAGTCAACCCGGAAGACCCGACGAAGGTCTCAGAGTCTACCTGGGCGGTGGCACCGAGCTATTGGCCTGACCACATAAACATCGTGGTCAACGGCACCGTCATGACGATCCGTCGCAAGCAGCACAATGGACAGCACCTGCCTGTAGAGCTCACCCCCTTCATCTTTGCGGGCAAAAACTCGATATCGGTCGCCATTTCTCCGTCGCCACGTCCTCAGACGCCGAACATGATGTACTACATGGCCGTCGAAGTCATCGAAACCTTGAGCCACGAGCACATTTTGAACATGGTGTTGCACAATGGTGCCATCTCGGCCGATTCCACCAGGGAAACCATACAGAACCGTCTGAAGCCAGTAGCTGAAAATGGGGATGACGAGCTGGCTGTGGTTGGCGATGATCTCAGCATAGATCTGGCCGATCCGTTCAGTGCCACGATATTCAGGGTACCAGTCCGGGGCGCCAGTTGTACGCACATGGAATGCTTCGATCTTGCCACTTGGCTGCAAACACGACCGGCCAAGCCTAGGTGCACCATTCACGGGGCTGGCGATGACTGCCATCTTTGTGATCGTGGCCTCAAGATGAAACTTGAGCCGTCATTGGTCGATAAATGGAAGTGTCCTCTATGCGACGGAGACGCTCGTCCTTGTAGCCTCCGGAAGGATAACTTCATGGCCGAGGTCCGTTCGATTCTTGAGATGGAGGGGAAACTTGACACCAAGACAATCTACGTCGCGGCAGACGGGTCGTGGAGAGCCAAGGTAGAGGAAGCGGATGATGAAGACGACGAGGACGAGGAGGACGGGCAGCCGCCTGCGAAGCGGGTCAAGACACGAACAACAGCGCCCGAGGCAGTAAACGCTGTTGAGATTATCGAGCTTGACTGATCATAATGGGGATGGATCTGACAGGACGGGATGGAATTGAGCCACGACGCCAGCGCTTAGAGAGGGCGTTTTTGATATTCCCTCTTTGGAGGCCTCTTTGGAGTGGGCCTTGGCCTGAGGGAATTTGCTTTTGCTTGAGCATTGGGACACCGGAATGATACCATCTGCAACATCTAGGCGTTTTGACATTGCGCGACAGGGCCAGAGACCCTCCGCAAAGGCTCCAACTCGTACCTTTTCTGAGGCCCGGTATCGCACACTTAAGACGTGAAAAAGAAAGTAGGGTCTTAGTTTTACGTCGATTGACACGACTATCAAGAGGTAATTAGCTCTCGGAGACATCACGTGCACACGACATTAAAACAGAGCTTTTCTGTCGCTGTGAGCCGGGCTTCTTTGGAAGAGGTGCGCCCATGGTAGCCAACGACCCGTGCATGTGTATTCCTTTTTCATCTGATGCCGTTCAAGCACCAGGAAGCCGGATTTCAGAGTAATGGGCTGTGTCTTGGCACGGGCGTCTATTTAAGGTGCAACCCAACCAGCTTCGGCTGTGCCGGCAAGGCCAGGACCAAAAGGTGACGGGCAAGGAGCTCCAAGGGAGCGGGTGGTGATTGGGCCAAGACCCAATGACATCAACCCGGCCAGAGCTTCACTTTGACACATGCGTACCTCAATTTGCTTCCCTTCACCTCACCTTATGGGATACATGCCCTGCTGCCTTGCTTTCCGACTCGCCTACAATCGGGAGTGACTGCACAGCTTGAGCCTCGCGATCTTGCGATCCTGCGCCTCTCGGACTCGGTTCCGCACAACAGGCAAAGTCAATCAACAGTCGGCTCCAACGACGAGGCTTGGAGAGGGACTCAGCCACGCGTCTACGTCGCCTCTTCACAATCAACACCACACACACTCTTGCAAGAGAAGCTAGGAGAGACCGGACTTTAAGCCCCCTCTCGACGGCGGCCGGCTCACACGGGTCTTCGGTGCTTGGCTCTTTTCATTCCTATTCATCCGACGACCCTCATTTCAGAATTTCCAAAAGACCCGATGAATTGAATTGACAACTTTCCCCTCACTCATTCCAATCTTGGCTGCACTTACGCAAAACATACCAAGTGCGCCCAAATACTATCCCCCCACTTCATTTGCTGCCCCTCATTGCAACTTGAGGCTCGCACGGTGCGGTACCGCCACGCTCATTCAAGTGAGGTTGGAGCAGTTTGCAACGTCTGATGCGCCCGTCCCTCACGGGCATCTATCTGACCGACAATCATCTCGGGGGAGGCAAAGAAACCAGCACTCGCAAATACACGCTAGCTATTGACACGCACGCACGAGTACGACGCGACACCTCATCACCCATCGGCAAGGGAAACATCAGGAGAAAAGTGAACTGAGCGGAAACATATCGACGCAGCCATGTCGATCAGGATAGCGCTCGACAATGCGCCCGAGTTCTACACCAACCTCGACTCCGTCACTGGCCGCGTCGTGCTGCATCTCAGCCGGCCCGAGCAAGTCGGTGGCATCGTCGTCAAGCTCGAGGGCGAGTCCAAGACGGCCCTCGGCTTGCCGCAGCAGCAGAACTACAACGACCGCGCCCCGCGGCCCGTTGGCGGCGGCCCCGGGAGCATCGCTAGCGAGAACCACAAGATCCTCTATCGCGTCGCCCAGGTCTTCCCCACCTACGAGGAGGACCTCGGCGGCGGCAGCTCGAGCTTCTCCCAGAGCTACATGATCCAGGGCGGCCAGCACGAGTTCCCCTTCACCTTCAAGCTGCCCATCAACAACGCCTGCAGCGACCCCATCGCGATGTCCAAGATCGGTGGCATCGGCGGCATGGGGGGCTTCGGCGCGGGCATTGGGCCTTTCGGCCTCGGCGGTGCGAGGGTCATGGACGGGAGCAAGCAGCTGTTCCTTCAGCATGTCACCAAGACCCTGCCGCCCTCCTTCACCGGGTTCCCCCGCCAGGCCGAGGTCCGGTACTACCTCAAGGTCACAATCCAGCGACCGGGTTTCCTCAAGGAGAACTGGCGGTACCAGATCGGCTTCAAGTTCATGCCTATCGAGCCGCCCCGACCGCCCAAGACGGCACAGGAGGCCTTTGCCCGACGACCCTTCACCTTCAAGCCGCGGCCCGCGGGCCTGCAGAAGAAGAAGTCCTCCCTCTTCGGCTCCAGCAGGGACGACAGCACCACAACCGACGCCGGCGCCGTGCCGCCTTCCATCGAGCTCTCGGCGCGCCTGCCGCACCCGCCCATCCTGACGTGCAACCAGGCCCTTCCGCTGCGGCTCATCGCCAAAAAGCTCGTCCCCTCGCACGAGCAAGTCTTCCTCACCTCCATCCAGATCGAGCTCGTCGGCAAGACCCACGTTCGGTGCCACGACCTCTTCAACACCGAGGTCAGCAAGTGGGTCATCGTCACACAGACGGGGCTCAGCGTGCCCATCCTCGCGGACCCGGCCTCGGAGGACCTCTCGCTCGAGTCCGTCATCCCGGACGACCTCTGGCGAAGCATCCCGCTGCCCAACACCGTGGCGCCCAGTTTCGTGGCGTGCAACCTCCAGCGCCACTACGAGCTCGACATTCAGCTGGGCTTGTGCTGGGGCAAACCGCCCAACCCACGCGGGTTCCTGAGCTCGTCCAAGGATAACCCGGCGGTGCAAACCATCTTCTTGCCGTTGCATTTTTCAAAGGTGCAGGTATACTCGGGCATCGCGCCGCCGCCACAGCTCCTCGAGGCCCTGGCAGCCCAGGCGAGCCGGCCGGGCGCCGCGACGTTGAGTGTGCCGCCGAGGTTACCCCCGCGGACGGCGCAGTCCGCGCCCGTTATGCCGACGCAAGCGCATCAGCAGCGTCCTGCACAGCAGCGACCGCCGGCGGCGGCGGCGGCGGCGGCGGCGGGATCGCAGGCACCGCAGTATGACCCGCTGTACCCGCCGCAGATCGGGACGCCAGGGGCCGCGGGCTTCGACGAAGCGCCGCCGAGCTACGACGAGGCTATGGCTGCGAACGCGTCGGGGCCGGAAGAGAGGCCGGCGTATAGTGGCGTCACGAACGAGAATGCACCAAGTCAGATACCGGAGAAGAGTTAGGCAAGTTGCGAGGGACACGGAGGGAAGTTCGTTATGCGAGAGACAGGTAGGAATCGAGAGGAGTGGAGGCGTGATACCGGATAGATGGGTGGGTTGAACGGGGTTAATGAGTTAATGCTGACATTATTCGTCCGAGAGGGGCCTGAGACGACAGAAAGCCAGGGGGCGGACACCAGCGCGGGAGGGGGGATGTTTGCATAGATTCTGAGTGGACGGCGGAAGGCACTGCGTACATTATACCATGTCTCAACTTTGAGGAATGCCCTCTACTTTGCTGTCCGTTATGAGCTTGTGCCCTGCTATTGGCACCGAAGGGCGGTCAAAGTTGAGTTGAGACTTCCAGCCGGCGCCGCCGTCGGTCGACAGACCGTGTGTTGCAAGCCGGGCATGCCATGAACTACCCGGCATCCAAGATTCTGCGGCACACCATACCGTCGTGGCCCTCGCGTCGCCTGCACCCTTGTTGCCGCATGAAGGCTGGAAGTGTGTTTCGGGACCCGATCGTCCATCTTACCGGCCGTGGCGCCTTCGCCGCTATTTCTATGCTTTCGTATTCTTACACATCATCTAGTCGAGTTCCATCGTCCCTTTTTCGAAAGGGGGTCGCGTGGACTTCGTATGCACATGGCACAACCGCCCCACACCGCCCCGTCACAACCCCTCCTTGGCTAGCATATCCGCAATGTCGAGATAAAATGCAACAGCGTTAAACGTCCTCGTCTGCCCCATCCACACCTTCCTCAGCGTCCACTTCAACCGATTCGACCAGTTGATCAGATCCAGATGGCTCACATCCAGTAACGTGCCCTGATACTTCCCCCACCGACTGCTCGCCACGCTAACCAGCCCGTCGTTCGCGCCTTCCGCCTCCTCCAGGATCCGATGGCTCTGCCGAAACGGGCTAAGCAGCGGCGGCCTGTCCGTACAGGCGCCGTAGCTGAAATAGCGCACCTCGTCGCTATCCGGCGTCCGCGGGTTGAACTCCTCCCCCATGTACTTCTGCGTCAGCTGCCCAAACGCCTGCGTGCCCAGCCCGGCGCGCTCTATGAGACCGTACAAGTTCGCCAGCTTGATCGGCCCGCGCTCGTCGAGCAAGAAATCCGCAAACGCGCTCCCGCGGTGGGGGGTCGCGACGGTGACGAGGCTCATGACTTTGACGTTGGCGGGCTTGAGGTGGGAGATCATGTAGCGCGCGTCGAGGCCGCCCATGGAATGCGCGACGATGTTGACGGCGCGGCCGCCGGCTTTCGCGGCGATCTCGGCGCCCAGCTTGGCGGCGCGCTCCTCGATGGACCCCGAGGGCGGCACGGAGGTCGTGATGATGTTGGACGGGCCCGAGAGCGTGCTCAGCGATTCCGAGATGCCGCGCCAGTAGTGAATGGGCGGGACGTACGCGCCGAGGCGAAGCTCGGCGAAGCCCATCAAGCCGTAGGCGAGGACGATGG
>JAIMZG010001465.1:0-14547 GCA_020466075.1 Colletotrichum coccodes
GATCTTTGCCTGCTGTTCCTTCTTTACGCTCTTCCACTCCATTCCGCCCGCCCCGATAAGCACAGAACAAACGAGCACCAGGCCCACCACGAACACGACCCTCAGTGCGTCATTATACACCTCCAACACGGGACCCCTCACCTCCGCCGGCAGCTCAGTCAGCGTCGTCGCGCCGGAGCCCTTGAGGTCCACCCCCTCAAGCCCCGGGATCCCCCTGATTCTCCGAACCAGCTCGTTGTTGAGGACGTTCTGCCCGACGGATATGAAGATGGCACCGCCAAGCGTCTGCGAGAAGAACATTATGCTGGCGCCCACGGGCACGTCTTTTGTCTTGAGTACCGTCTGCGCGGCGAGGTTGGGGGCTTGGAACGTCATGCCCATGCCCACGCCGTAGATGACCTGATATCCCGCCCACTTTGCTGCGCCCGTGTCTACTTGGAGAGTGGTAAGAAGGCCCGCGCCGACGGCCATGATGCACGTCCCGAGGAGCATCACGGGAGTGTAGTACCCGATCCGCGTGATGATGCCGCCCGAGACGGCGGCGAAGACGGTCATGGAGAGGACGAGTGGGAGGGTGCGGATGCCGGACTCGACGGCAGTTGTTCCTTGTATGGCCTGAAAATAAATCGGAAGGAAGTATGCAAAGATCATCATCTGCCCACCGACAGAGAAGGCCGCCCAGGAGGCAAAGGCAACGGAGCGGTTGCGCATGATGCGCGGAGGGACGGTGGCGGTTGCGGGGAGAAGGATTTGGATTGCGACGAAGGAGAGGAGGAGTATGGCGGCGAGGACTAGGAGGGCGATCATGCGCGGGTTGTTCCACTGGATGGTGTCAGTCTGGTTATCTTTGACTCTAGAGAACAAGGAGGGACGGGACCCGGGGAAACAGGGGATTGGGAACTCACCGCATACTCGACGTTACCCCATTGCAACGCCAACAGCAAGCAAACAACCCCCGGGATAAAGACCGCCGTCCCAGCAAAATCCAGCTGCTTCAACTTCTCCCACAGCGAAGTCTCTTTGAGGTCATGCTGCTCCGGCGGCCTCAACACGAATGCGACGACCAGCAACGCAACCCCGCCCAACGGCAGGTTGATGTAGAAACACCACCTCCACGACGCCTTGCTCGTGAACGCACCGCCCAGCAACGGGCCGACGACGGACGCGATGCCAAACACGGCTCCGAACGCGCCCTGGTACTTTGGCCGGCGGTGCAGGGGCACGGAGTGGACCATGACGACGATGGTCCCGGCAAAGATGCCCGCGCCGCCGACGCCCGCGACGGCGCGGCCAATGATGAAGGCGATGCTAGAGGGGGCCGCGCCGCAGACGGCGGAGCCGATTTCGAATAGGATCACCGAGGAGAGGAAGACGTGCTTGATGGGGAAGAAGGCATAGAGCTTGCCGAAGAGGAGCTGGAAGGCGCAGGTTGTCAGGAGGTAGGCGGAGCCGTACCAACCGATGTCGGTGACAGAGTGGAAGTCGTCAGTGATTTGGGGGACTGCGGTGGCGATGATGAGGCGGTCCTGGGGTGATATCAGCCTTGGGTTCCGAGACTGGGGGAGAGGGAGTAGGGGTTTACCAATGCGACGAGGAATATGGACACCAGGATGGAGAGCATAATGAGGAAGAGCTTGACGCCGGCTGGGTACTGTATTTCGGAACGCGTTGTTGAGGTGTGTGAGAGGGCGTGCTGGGCTGGGTGTTGGGGTTGCTGGTCCTCGTCGTCATGAATCTTGCTCGTCCGCGACGAGGGAGGTTGATCGCTTGCTGGGTTCATGGTTGCGACGGTGCCATTGTCTCGCTTTTTGAAGAACATCGTGATCGCGACGACTCGATGGAGTCGTCTTATACGCAAGATATCCCGCAACTCTCTTTCCAGGGTTAAACGTTTGTCGACGTTGTTCGTCCTTTCTCGTTCCTTGACCGACTACCCTCGTCCAAGATGAACTCGAGTCTGGATGTCAAGTATCTTTACAAACTTCAGTATTCGACGGGAACCGGACGGGAAGTGGAACAATGATGAGAAACAAGTAAACAAATGCACTCCCGACGACGGAGGCGACATGGCCGGGTTATTATAGCTCTACTTCCACTTCGCTCACCCGCTCCCCTGGCCGTAATGCAAGACTGGTCGAAACAAGAAAACGAAGACTAGCCCACGGACACCCAGAATGCACATTCGGTCACGAAAACGAGTCGACAGCGTATGTCCCGCCCCCTCCCCTCTCTTTTTGGGCAAAAGGTTCCCATTTCAGATTAGAGAGAGCCTCCAATCTTGGCTCCCGCGCACCCTGCATGCCCCGGCCTGGACCAGTCCCATGGCGCGACGACTGAGATCATTCCGCACCTCCCTTGGTAGGGCCGTGGCTAGTCCGCACCTGGGGCTAGACAATGGAAGGGGAAACAGCTGGTCTCAGGTTTTTGGGGAGAAAGTCGGGTAAGCGGCATGCGTCCGCGATAAACTAGCGTGTTTCCTTACCGCTCACTGGACGAGGTCGATCAACGACGACGACGACGACGGCGGCGGCGCGATCCTGTCGTGGACGCTGCGGCGCTGGAAGAGGAAAGGCGATGCAATAGTCGTGCTATCAGACGGGACCGAGCGGGCGACGTGTAAGTGTGTGAGCAAACTGACCTGGCCGGGTCTTTGGTAAGCTGGCAATCATGGCAAAAGGGAGAGGCTCGCATTGGGAAGTTCGGTCCCGAAGCGAGTAGGCCGGTCGGGGGTCGGGTATCTCGCACCCCCGAGCCCCGACCTATCAGCTCCGCTCCGCAGATCAGCCGTCCCTACTTAGCACGGTCCCTCCTCGCGCCTTTTTTTTTACGGGCCACCTACCCAAGTATGACTCTTCAAGAGCCATCCATCCCTCCTCCGAACCGGACGAATCGGAACCCGACGCCTCGGGCGGGTTGATCACACCCCTCTCAATTTGCAGATTCTCGGACGACTGGTACCCCACGCCCGCGAGTCCTTGCCCTTCCGTCGATTTCCGGGAAACACGTTGACGTTGTCCACGAGACGACGATCCCGACCCGATGTCATCGAACCCTGGCGAAGCCTCGCTGGGCTCGACGGTAAGACGGGCTGAAGTTTGAGAATCCTTGACGCACCCAGACGAACCGTTTGGATGTGGGACTTTGGTCGCCATTGGACCTGGAGAGGAAATGAGGACGTCGCTCCGGGAACAAAGCTGACAGGTCTCAAAGGTGCCTGCGCCGTATCTGGAAGCGCCCCAGAGGAATGGATGCATATGCAAGCCTCGTAACTTCAGTGTAGGCTAGGCAGACAGGCATCAGCGGAATCCCCGTCGCATCGCGAAAAGTCGTCGTAAGTCACCGAGGAATTCGACCTTGTCAATCCCACCCCTCGTCGCCTGTCAATCGGCAACCCGTCACGCTTCGCTCAGGCACCTCTTGCGAATCTAATGTTTGCAGTCAGTCCCCTAGGGGTCGCCATAGACTTCCGTCTATTTGCCATTAGGTAGTTTCGTCATCTCGTGGTACTATCGTTACAGATGTGGGAGAGTTGTCACTTTACAACCTAACACCAAAAAGATAACCAAAAACAAAGAGTATCCAAGCCACACTCCCTCTAAGTAACGGGAAATGCCCAATCCCCCACCTGCCCCTTTCTTTTCCAGTTTCCCAAGCACCAGGATGCAAATCCATGCCGTTACCATCCTCTATTTGTTGGTGGCACACCAAAGTTTCCAAACTGCCCAAACATGTTTGCAGCGGATTGCTGGTTCATGTTTCCGTTGGGGACGCCCAAGTCCGCCCACATGTCCAAATCGTAGAAGTTCGTAGTGTCGAGGAAATTACCGAGGAATTGGTCCATCGGCTGGTCTTGCCTCGGCGGAATCTCCATCTTCATCGTCTGCGCTGGCGAGGGGCCGCACGATGATGCTTCCGAACTTGATTGGGGAACGATGTCCTGCAACCGAGGGATGGCGACTGGGGTTTCGTAGGGCAGGCCGAGTTGAACCAGCGCTCGTTCGCGTGCCCTCCAGGCTTTCAGCATGTAGACGCCCAGCTGGGTGTTCTCCTTCTTCGACATGTCCCAAAGCTCTTCGTGGTACTGGTATATCCTGTCAACGACCTTCCAAGCGCGGTCGGCCAGCCTGCCGGTTGGTCTCTTGTACAGCTGTCCAGCCATGACGATGAACACGTCGATCTGAAAGTGGAGCTTGAAGAACCACACGAAGCCGGTGTTCTCCATGAAATCGTACAACTCGACGTTGTGCTCGTGATGCATCAGAGATATCCGGAACATGTTGTCCTGCACGTTGAAAATCTCGGTACCCCATTCCGGCAATTCTCGCATCGGGATCATCATCGTTCGCATCTTATCAGTGACCATGGAACGGATTTTGGTCGCGACGATGTGGATGTTGCCGGCCAAGGGATCGCAGTACCGCTTCTCGAGCGCGACGAGTTTCGCGTCGAGGTTGTCGACCAGGGCTCTGTACTTGGCCAGTGACGTCTGGGTTGCCAGCTGAGAGTCCTCGCTGTCGTTTTCCATGGCGCCAAGGACGACGGCCTCGAAATCGGGGATTCGGTTCTCGACGATGAAGCGACCAACTTCGTACAAGAGCAGGCAGAATGCCATCTCCGTTGGCCCTTCCCGAGGCTGGACGGGTTCGGTAGATCCGGGGAACAAGTCGGCGTCGTTTACGTTTTGCGGCGTCTGAGTATCCCAGTTCCAGGGGAGCAATGTGTCGCAGAAACCCGACACCATGGCGTACTTCGTGTCCAGCATGATGATCTGCCACCAAAGCCTTCGTCGCATTTCCGTTTCGTACGGTGTTAAGTTGAGTAGCTCACCATCCCTGTGAAGACCCATCTTTTGCGCAATTCTGATCAAGATACCGCTGAGTACCCAGGCTGCGTGGCGGTTGTACCGGCCTTGGAGAGAGACCTGTTCACGGTTAGAAAGACTGGCTTCCTGGTCCAATTGCAAGCGTCCAGACGAACCAGATACAATATCAAGGCTTGAAGCGTCATTAGGTCATGGTTCTTGAGAAAGTTGACCTTGGTCAATGCCGCCTTGACACCGGCAGTGAACTTTTTGAGCGCCTCCTCTTTAGAACTATCCAACATTTGTCTGGCTTCTGACTCGGTCATGGTGAGGGTTGCGACAAGGTAGATGGAAAAGAGCAACGCCTGTGCATTGTTGGCAACGTTGGAGTGGTTCGCAGCTGCCTCTACAACTAGTGGTTGCAGACTGGGTACGTGGATGAGTTTGGTGATGGGGTTGACCCTCTCCAAGAATACCTGCCATAGTCGGAATATCTGAACAGGCGACGGAGTAACATCTTCCAGGTCGATTGCGGCAATATCGTTCAGGAGAAGGTCTACGTTGTCGTCGGGGGTCAAAGCTTCGGAACCTAGAACACTCTGTTCCTCTTCCTCAGCCTCGATGATTTGCCGCATTGCTGTCAACTAAGACGAGGTTAGATTGGCAAGCGCAAGTCGTACACGGCACAACAGAGAACGCATGCGACTACAAGGGCTGTGGCTACAGGTACGCACCTGGTCGTGGACCGTTGCCCAGACGTAGCTGTCCATGAACCTGACACTGCCATCTTCGACCACCACTTTACCGGCTGGCTTCCAGGATGTCGTTGGTGGAGAAGTATCCTCGGAGACTGAAGCTGAGCCCGAGGGCAGTGGCAGTTGAGGTATACTCGGCGACGGACCAGCTGACGAGGGCGTGGCGAAAGTTGTGGGCGAGAGCATTGCCTGCGTAGCGGGCGGTGTCGTCGAGGTCGTGGCGTATTGCTTCAGCAGAGCCTCACATCTTGCCAACCTCTCTTGCAAGTCCTGGTTCGGCCTCCTTCTCTTGCGCGCGGGAGCTGGTGTGGAGGGAGTACATGTGACGTTTGCCTAACAAAAGTCAGCGCGTGATGAGCAGCCGCGCAACGGAGGCGGCACACCTTGATGCAGTTGGAGCATGGGGTGTTCCGGTCGCATTTGATCTTGCGATGTTGGCAGAGGACACAAGCCAGAACCCTCTGGCTCTTGTTGTGGTTCGAGTTGGTATTCATTTTCTGGGGCTGAGGCTGAACAAGACGGCGTCGTCCATGAACAGGGTATCACTACCCGAGTCTTCGGAATCTATGGGCGCGCGGCCCTTATGGATGATTCCCTGGTGGGAATAAGTCCGTCGGTGAGATGGTTGCAAGGGGGTTCCGTCCCACTGTTGCAGCCAGAGAAGACAAGGAAACAGAGGTGTGGCGACACGCTGAGACCAGAAAGGTAGTTAATAAATGCAAACGAATCTGGACGCGACCTTAAAGTGGGATGTAGAGAGTCCCCGTTTGGCGAGGTTCACACAAGGCGCGTGTGATCTGCCGTAGTCGAAAGCCAAAGTTTTTTTTGGCTTGGAAATTGGCAGAAATGGGGCCCCCGGATGTCTTGGGTTCCAGACGGTGCCGATGACCAACCAAGGCGGGGATTGGCGCCAGAGAAAGACTTCGAATGGTTATGCTTCCCCGGTTGTGCGGTGCGGTGCGGCGGAGGAAGGGGAAGAGGAGGGAGGGAGTCTGTGAGTCTTTGAGGACACCACGGTGGAGGGTTGATCGTGGGCTGGTCCGGGAAGTGCGGACGGGAGGCGTGGGTAAGGGTCGAGGTTCTGAACAGGCAAGGGAGATTGGGCTGAGCGACCAGGACGCCTTGTTTGAGAAGACGCGTGTGCGGCGGTGATGCGACCGAACGGAGCGGATGCCTGGCGGTAGATATGGGTAAGAGTTCCTCGAGCCCCTGGACTGCCTTGCTTACCCGTGCTTAGGGGTATGATGTGAGATGCGAGCTTTTGGTGGGATGGGGGATGAGGGCTGGGTGTCAGATGTGAATGTGAGTGCAGAAGTGGGCGTGGAGCTTGAGAGGCGGCAGCGGTGGTGTGGGTCGCAGCGGCGGAATGCGAAGGTGAGAAGCGACAGGGGCAGAGAGACTATGGAGAGGCCTTGGACGGGATGCAGTGCAATGTAAGGTAATGAACGAGGCGTAGTCGTTGGCGTCGGTGGTCGATGTCGGCGGCAGCGGGCCTAAAGAAGGATGAAATGAGGTGGAGGACTATTGTAGTGTCTGGTTCAGCGAAAACGGGCGAGGGTCAATACGTAGGTCGCTCGGCCTGACTCGTTCGGGGTTCCCAGAAACCCGATGCAGCGCAACCCAGCCCAGGGATAAGTCACCACTGGTACGTGTGTGTCGTGTGCGTCTCACTGCTGGAGGCTTCTTCCACCCGTCTAGCTGGTTACTGGGACCGATTCGCAGGTGGCATGTGCTGATGTAGCCGTGTCTAGTGCTTCTAATGCTGGCCAGATGTGTGATTCCTTTTGTGATTCTAACAGGGCCGACGTCGTCGTTGCATGTACGAACAATTGGAGAAGAACACCTGGAAAGGTATCCGTTGTAGGTGACAGGAAAACCTAGAATGGAGGAGGGGAAGAAAGACAGGGCAGGTCAATCAGGACAAGAGGGGGTGAGGTCGAGGTCGTCGGAGGGAACGGACGAAACGGCGGAGGAATGACGCCAATACCCCCCCACTACAAAGGTACGCCAGGCGCCCAGGTGGACTTTGTGCATGTGCGGTCCGTCTTCTTCGTAGCGCTAGCTGTAGGTCCAAAGCGGCCAGTGGAACCCTGAGACACCACCCAGTGAGGCAGACAAACCGTGGTGCGTGTGTGTGTGAGGGAGAGAGAGAGAGAGAGAGAGATAGAGAGGGAGATGCTGGCCCAGTGAGTTGGCCCACGGAGGTTCGGAAGGACTGGGATTTTTGTTTGTACTATATTACGTCGTAACAAGCGGATGCGCCTATGGGGAAGGGATTGGGGGTCGAGAAAGGTAGATCAACCTCAGGGTTCAATGGGATAGATGCGAGGTCGTGCAGCCAAATAGTTACGGACTTAGGACGTTGGTGCAGGGCGGAGACCAAGCTAGCAACAACTGGTGGGATGGAGGTTGGAATGTGACATACCACGGGACTGGATGGTGCCGATAAGGAGTTCGGGAACGATTGCAATAGGGAGAAAAGCCGAGGTGGGAGGTCAAGGCCCAAGGTCCATGGAGCTGGTAAGAGACCGGGTGCGCATCTGCGGAGTGACAGCTGAGCCTTCCTGACGAAACTCACGTCAAAGAGACCATATTGCGGAGGTTGTTGGTGGGCTGGGTTGCGGAGAGGAAACGACGGACGAGAATTGGATGGAGGGAGGTGCAACTAAGCCCAGAGGGAAACAAGACGTCCGAGATCCATGCTGTGAATGAGCATGAGCCACCATGAGCTGGACCAACTTATCTTAGTCAAGCAAGGTACCTGCAGGGTGGGCTGTCCGAAGTGTCTCGTGAGAATCAATAACCTAAAATAGCAGACAACTCATAGCATCACAGTCATCAGCTGTTGGATGCTATTCTAGCATGCCGCTAAAATGCTAACTAGGGCTCCAGTATCTTATGTCTAGAGCCATACACTGCTGTAAACATTCACCGGAAAAGGTAGAAAATCCTCCTGGGCTTGTCAGGGCTATGATATGTGTGGTACAAACAGGGTGCCTTACCTGAGGCGATGGTGGTGGGCAACATCGGGGTCCGTTCGGATACAGGGCCGACCTTGGATAAAATCAAACAAGGAAGGCCAAGGGCAAAATGCCGACGAGTGGCATCATTTCCTCAGAGCAAACCCGAAGGTTTTTACGGCGGCTGCAGGTTGTGCAGAGCCTTTCCGCCGTTCCGTTGCATGCGGCTTATTAATTTATGCACCGATGCTTACACTCTAAGAGAGATATGCAACTTGCATAAATCTTTAGTCGTTCCATCTACCCATTCAACTTGACCAAATGACCCCCAATGGCCACAGGCTGCTTTGCATGTCCCGGATGGGAAGCCATCGCCCACTCCAATCATGGTGACTGAAGCTTGTTAACAGGATCTTGGTTGTCTTACTACGTAGTCTTGTTGATGGGGTTTCTGCCGGGACAGGTAGTACCCCTCCACCAGGGCTTGTTCACTACTGGGGCTATCGTTGTATCGATTTGCCATAAAACCTGCTGCAGGGAGGTCGGGTGAGGACTCAAAGCACAAATGTGGAACACTTACAGGTGGTGGGGCTAACCTGGTCGGCGGCTGGACAGAGTCGCGGATGCTTGTCTTGCAGAATGGATTCTGGATGCGGCGGAGTTTTCTCACCCGGTCTTTTATCTCCGTAATCCGGCTGCTGCCGGACAAACCCCGTCGTATTCGCTCCCGTCGACATTCTCGCTTTTCGGGCATTGGAGTCTGGATCAACGGAGTGGGGGGCGTTTGCTTACATAGAACGAGAGACCTTATCGATAAGATTGCAACGATAAAACTTCCAGCCGGCATAAGATTGCCTTAGCCAATAGGGAAGCTTCTGAAAGCAATTTCACACGCAACCCGGCTCTTCGACGGGAGCCCCACACCGGAACCAATCGGTCCCCCACACTGACTCCAAATTTTGGTTTGACGACGCTGCGACCAAGACAACATTGGCCGACATCGCGACACGCCGCAAAAATTATCCACCTGTGATTTATCTCGACCACCATAAGCTCAGCCATATCCCACACCCGATTTCCGGACGGCGGGCAGAGGAATTGCAAACAGAAGACTCATTGATTGCGATTGGCCTCTGGCCGACCCAGACAAAGTCACGATGCTTCCTATCGTAAGTGTGCAGACTCGCCACCTCTTGAAGTTGCCGCAGTTCCCTTTCCAATCCACTTGTTGTGCTTATCCTTTGCTAACTTCCCCTTCTTGTAGAGAAGGAGCGTGGTACTCCACGCCACGAGGGGCTGCCGCAACCTCCTGCAGCGACAACTCGCCTCTTCACGAACGTTTCGTCCAAGCTTCTACACGACATCGGCTCGCCTTCGTCAAAATGCCCTACATTCCCAAATTGAAACCGGGCCCACCGAGACGGACTTCCTCGTTTCCAAGCCCGCTTCCCAAATCGATAACCCTCAGACCTTGACCGAAAAGATTGTCCAGCGATACTCGGTTGGCCTCGCTCCCGGCAAGAAGGTCCGCGCCGGCGACTTCGTCACACTTTCCCCGGCTCACGTAATGTCCCACGATAACACTTGGCCGATCGCCAACAAGTTCATGTCTATCGGAGCGAGCAAGATTCACAATCCAAAGCAGCCTATATTTACTCTCGACCACGATGTCCAGAATAAGAGCGAGGCAAATCTCAAGAAGTACGGATTGATACAGGAGTTTGCCAACAAGCACGGCGTGACGGCATACCCTGCCGGCCGAGGTATCGGACATCAAATCATGGTTGAAGAGGCTACGCCTGGCCAGGTACCATGTGCGTGGCATCTGATAGTCACTCAAACATGTATGGTGGTGTCGGCTGTCTAGGTAAGGAGTAAAACTCTGATACAGGGTGGACTGTCACGACGACACTCTATGTCGACCACTTATTGACATTATTACGCGAAGGAACCCCTGTAGTACGAACGGATGCCGCCTCGATCTGGAGTACCGGTCGTACCTGGTGGTGTTGTCCACCGATCGCTAAGATTACCTTTACTGGTGTCCTTCCCCAGGGAGTGACTGGCAAGGATGTCATCATCGCCCTGTGCGGACTATTCAACAAAGACGAGGTTTTGAACCACGCCGTTGAGTTCACCGGCTCCGAGGAGACCATGCGAAGCATCTCCGTGGATGAGCGATTGACTATCGCAAACATGACGACTGAACATGGAGCTATTGCTGGGCGTAGGTTATCACTCACGAACTAAAATACTGCAATGGCTGACAAATCCAATAGTTTTCGTAAGCTTCCTTCGCGGAGTGTGGAATTGCAATTACTGACGACTTCTGTAGCCGATTGATTCAACCCTCAAGTCTTGGTTGAGATCCAAGGCAACGGTGGCGGCTATGATGAACCAAGATGGCAGCGCGCACAGCCGCTGGAGCCACGACCGCATCGACAGCCTCTTCGAAAACCCCGTTACCGCTGACCCAGGCGCAGTATACGCCAAGTCATTGTATCTTAACCTCTCCACGCTCTCGCCCTTCGTCGCCGGGCCCAACTCGGTCAAAGTGGCGACGCCTCTCAAGGACCTCGAGTCACAGGGCATCAAGGTTGATAAGGCTTACCTTGTTTCGTGTACGAATTCCCGTGCCTCGGATATTGCAGCTGCAGCTCGCGTCTTCCGTGAGGCTGCCAACAACGGCCAAACCCCCAAGATCGCGCCTGGTGTCAAGTTCTATTTGGCTGCTGCGTCCACTCTTGAGCAACAGGCTGCTGAAGAAGCTGGTGACTGGCAAGTGCTCCTCGAGGCAGGCGCGCAACCCCTCCCTGCGGGATGCGGACCCTGCATCGGCCTCGGCACTGGCCTGCTGGAGCCTGGCGAAGTTGGTGTTTCCGCTTCTAACAGAAATTTCAAGGGCCGCATGGGCTCTACCGATGCCAAGGCTTATTTGGCTAGCCCCGAGGTTGTTGCTGCTAGCGCCTTGCAGGGAAAGATTGCCGGTCCTGGCTGGTACCAGAAGCCGGAGGGTGTCGACAAGGTCATCATCGGCGAGGGCGTCGGCAATGTGACTGCTGATATTGCGACGAGCATTGAGGATGCCCTTGCTTCGCTCATCTCCCAAGCGGACAGCATCATTGCCGAGTCAGAGAAGGAAATCTCTGGCACCCCTGCAGGAGAGAGCGTTGTTGCCGAGGGCGAGGAGACGCTTACAGATGTCCTCCCCGGCTTCCCTGAAAAGATCGAGGGCGAGATCGTCTTCTGTGACGCCGACAACCTGAACACTGACGGAATTTATCCTGGTATGTCCCGACTTACGTATAGTGAAGTCCCCACACTAACAAGCCATCAGGCAAGTATACTTACCAGGATAATGTCTCGGTCGAGAAGATGGCCGAGGTCTGCATGGAGAACTACGATACCGCCTTCCGTGATATTGCTAAGGCCGGCGATATCCTCGTATCCGGCTTCAACTTTGGCACTGGCAGCTCGCGCGAACAGGCGGCGACAGCCATCCTAGCCAAGAAGATCCCGCTCGTGGTGGCGGGCAGCTTTGGTAATATCTTCAGCCGCAACAGCATCAACAACGCACTCATGGGCGTTGAGGTGCCCAAGCTCGTGCAGCGGCTGCGCGAGACATTCAAGAGCGAGGGCGACAACAAGGTACTGACGCGTCGTACCGGCTGGAAGCTGTTGTGGGACGTGCGGAGGAGCAAGGTCACAGTCACGGAGAAGGGTGGCGAGACCTGGAGTGTCAAGGTCGGCGAGCTGCCACCCAACGTTCAAGAAATAGCCCACAGAGGCCTTGAGGCGTGGGTGAAGGCTGAAATTCAGAAATAGAAAGGGAGAAGGGTAGAAAATAAACAGAGGCAAGAGGGCTCGATGCTGGAGGTAGGGGACGAACTATACCAACAATGTCGTGTTTTGAGTAGTACAAAACTGGGATATACGGATGGGGTTTTATTTTTTATTTTTATTTTCTTAGATAGGGGTTCTAAAAACTACGCGATACAACTTAGAAGCTTATTGTTCCTGTGGTACGAGATGAAGTCGGATGAGGTGTTGAATCATGATTAACATGAACCACTCGCCAGCGTGTAGTGGCACATTTCAGCGATGCTTTCATAGGGAGATTGAAAGTCCAGGGCCAATTTGGTATATTTGCCTTACTCCCCTCCGTGTGGAAAGCAAAGAATGAAAAGGCAGAGGTACTTTCGCAATCCGCTTCATCGTGGCCCCTACGCACCGTTACCTATGACGCCTCGATTCCTCTCATAATACCGCGCAAACAATGCTGACCCGTGGTGCTGGTACCAATGAGTAGTAGGCATGTCGCTAGATAATATCGCAGCGATTCAATCGTACCACTCGTGATTTTCGCCCGATTCACAAGGCTGATGACCTTGATGGTAACATTTGTTCAACTCGTGCAATGGGGATGATCTGGTGGGTGATGCGAAAGCCTCTGCTTCTTGTCAGCACTCGATTGCCTTTAGCCTTCAAACATCCATGTCCAAACCTCTGGTGGGGCCGCCCGTTGAAGCTGAGGATGCCGGTGACGAGACTTCGCTCCCAGGACTCGCGCTCATCGTCTCCTCACTGTAGCGAATTTACAATCAAGTCAGCCCAGGGATTGGGATTAGTATCTGAAAGGATTCGAACTCTCGAAGACTTTCCAGAGCCCTGTCCGACCACGAAAACGAGAACGAGACGCTAGCTTCACTTATAGCCGACCAGCATCAAGATACGTCAGATTGCTACGGCTGTCGTGCGAGGCACCCAGATCAAAAGAGGCCATATGGCGAACCAACGAATCAACTATGGCCGGCCGTCTGCCTGTGGCCCTTTTATAATGCGCATCCAGCTCTCGTAAGCTGTGCGCTCCTGGGTGGTCCTTAATGGAGAGAACCCGCACCTCCTCTTTTCGCTGTTCCCTCGGGATGGGTTAAGATTGCAGTGCAATTTCCTCAGCCCTACGCGGTTCCTCATGCAACTGACATTGTCATCACTTGTTCGCAATGTCGAGCAGGTGGATGTAAGGATTATCCTCTGGGGCGGGGTTAAGGATGCAGCGAAGGTGCTCGATAACCACCAACCACCAACCACCAACCACCATTGGCCCTATAGCCAGTTTTCGATTGAGGTGGGTGGAACTTGCGCACGCCGTGTTGCACGAAGCCGGATACTCGGTCTTCGACAAGCATCCTGCCATCCAAAGACAAGATACGTCGATACAGACGAAACCTGTAGGGCTGAACGGACGAGCTACCGAGAGAATTTTATTCCTTGTGAAGCTAAGTGAAGTTACATCAGAGCAGCCTGTGCGAGTGTCAACGCTATCCTGTCAACCCAAGAAGGAGTCACTCCGCCCCCCCCCCCAAGACAAAGTCAAAACAGGGTATCATGCCACCTGAAGCAGAGAAGTGGGCACAAGCTCGTAGCTCGGTTTTCGAAAAACGCGAAAGCGAAGGGATGCGAGGAACGAGCTAAGCGAAATCGAGGGAGAGCTTACATGTTTTTAACTTTACGTTTAAAGGGAGCAAAAGGGAAAGCGAATACGAGACCAAGTTTCATACGCGGATTCCTCTGTCAAAACCGGGGGGTATCTGGGATAAACATGCGACCACCCGCGATAAAGATTTGGACGGGTGGGGAGGTAGACCCTTATTCTGGCGGTTAGATGACCAGCTGAGGGGGGAAGTGGGATGTCGCGTATGTGTGCCGTTCCGGACCCAAGACGAGCCGAACCTGGCAAGGCACACGGCTTCGCAACGGCGGTACGAGACATGTCGGATGAACGGCAAGGGACACGCAGATCAGCAAAGTTTACGTTTTTTTTTTTTTGTTTTTTACGATTTACGACGGCGCATCGAACATGCCCCAGCCCGTCGACCTCGGGGCTCGAACCTCGATCCGCGGCCACGGTATCATTCTCTCCATCAGTCCTCGACCGGCACGACGGCCAGCGCCTCTCGGCGGCACTCAGCGCTCTTCTCTTGGTCTTTTCACAGCACATTGTGTCTCCTGCTCTTGACGTGCTTCGTCC
>JAIMZG010001467.1:0-20942 GCA_020466075.1 Colletotrichum coccodes
TGTTGGGCCGTTTAAGGATCATTGGGGGGGTGGGCCAAAGTTAAAAAGGACGGTTGCTGACTGCCGACGGCCGGTGCTTAATTGGTTCATGCGAGATGGGCAGAAGGCGGTTGCTCTGGGAATTTTTAAATTTTTTTTTGTGAGATGGCATTGCTTTCTTTGGAAACCAATCCTCATGAGAGCAGTGAATCAGGACAGGCTACGCCGTTTGAGAAAAGGCATGTTTGTATTCGACATTCTGAACAGCCTCATTTCTGGTCGGGTTGGGCCTTGAGTGTTGGGAAGACGGAGTCCGATCTCACAACTTGGCGAGACGTGCCCGGCTTGACATTGAATGAACCGAGGGTGAGTGGGGCCGATTCTTCCGCCTCACCGCTAGGTATGTAGCACACGGCTGCCCGCCGTCGCCGTGGCAGCCAGCGGCGTAAACAGCCTCTCCGATGCAGAAAACACTCTGGTCCGATGGCTGGTCCGATGGTGGATACAAATAGATGGCCAAGCGGGGTCATTCGGTTATCGATAACTCGATGTTGCCCAAGCACCCAAAACGCGCAGCTGAATGCTCTCTCCTTTCCGCCATGTTCCAGCCCGGGTTAGGTAATCCAGCTGGAGATCGCATGTGGGGTCGCGCGTCGAACCATGATTGAGCTGGGGGTGCCCTGTCCTCGTCCTTGTCATGGGAATCGCAAACCGAATTTCACTGCCCGCCCCGGCAACAACAGCACAAGACGCAACGTCGTCGTTCCCCTCCTCCGTCCGGGATGAATCCCTGCAACCAAGCCCCAAAACCCCCTTATTTGAGCTGGACGATGAGGCGGGCGAGCGGGCCAACATGTTCTCGTTGTACGGCAAAGTAAACAGAGGTAATGAGTGATTGGTCTCATGGAGCTTCTTCCTTTGTCTCTTCGCCTCCCAACTTTCCTTTGTCCCGCTTTGTCGTCGCCGTAGTCTTCACGGTCGTCATTGCAGTCGCAGTCGCAGCCGTCTGTCCGTCGTCGTCTCCTCCTCGTCCTCGAATCCCCGTAGCGCTCTCGGCTCTCCTCTCCTCTCTTCCCCCCGCAATCATGGCCGATTCCCTGAGCCGTTCCGGCAGCCTCCGAGTCCGCCGAACCCGAGGCGGGCCCTCGCGCAACTCCTCCGCCCGATCCTCGGCCGCGTGGGAGGACTACCCCTACCTCCACCCGGTCAACTACCAACAACAGCAGCACCACAGCCTGCGCTCCACCTCGTCGCGCTTCTCCCTCAACGAGCAGTTCGCCGCCACGCGACAAGAGTACGAGTTCGGCGACGATGACGCCTCATCCATCATCGAGCGCATGACCCTCGCCTCGGACCTCGGCGACGACAGCACCATCGCCGTGGACTCGGCCGTCGGGGACGCGGATGCGCCGGGCGGCATCGAGGGGGACTACTACGACCTGCTGTGCCTGGCCAAGGACCCGTCCCTGACGCCGGACCAGATTCGGAGGGCATACCACCGGCTGCTGCTGTACCTGCACAGGGACGGCCTTCCCGAGAACCTGCATGGCGTCGCGCAGCCGTACTTTGATCAGGTGCAGAGGGGCTTCGAGACGCTGATTGATCCGCACCGACGAGCGCTGTACGACACGAGCCAGTTACGAGATACGACGAATGCAACCGAGTTCCCTCTTGACGAGGACTATCGATATGCATATGATTCATCCTTGAAGGAGCAGCTGAGGCAGCGGGCGGCTGATGTTGTGCAGACGTCGTCGGATCTGGGCATCCGATTTGATGCGTCGAAGGCGACCCGACCGGGCTCTGCCGTCACACCGCTAGACTTCTCGCTGAGCCACTCCGTAACCATAGGACTTCCGGTGCTTGGCCGGTTGGTCGAGAGAACAGCGCTGTCGTCGAGCTGGCGCGCCACATCCGCGTCGAAGCGCGTACCGTCTATTGCGCTCAACGAGAGCGCGGAGGTCAACGCCGAGCGGTGGCAGGAGACTCTGACTTACTTGCCTCCGCCGCAGGTGACCTTGACCGGCTCTGTCTATGGCATCGTCGAAGAGATATACAGGGTCCCGCTACCGCTACTGGCGGATCGCTATCAACCCTTGCTACCCCTGACTATACCACGGAAACGCATAATTCAGCTCGCCGAGCAGCGCCCTTGTCCCCTGATCAGTCTCAAGTACCGACAGGACATTGTTCATAGGACGGCCGAAGACCGCATCGCCAAGTCGGCAATCGAGGTAGAGAGCGAAGTCCTCCCGGAGCCGTCACTGACGGCTCGAGTATCACACCCGATCCGTCTGCCAGACAACCCGAACCCGGTTTTGCTCGAAGGAAGCATCAGGCTCGGAAGGTCATGGATGCGGGCGCCTCCTCGCGCCGGGTTCGGGATCCGACGCTGGATGGGAGCCGGCACCGCGTACGCGATCGCGGACAGCGGCGACTGGAGCGGCTGGCCCGGTGAGACGATCAAACTCTTCACGGATTTCTCCCAGGTCAGCAAGAATCAGCTGCTCACTGAGTTCCCCGTCAAGACCTCCGCAAGCTTCGAAGTGGGGTACACAACGTCACCCGAGCGAATGCCATCGACAGGCCACGAAGACTCTCCCGGGGGAGAGTGTGGTATCCGGGGACTGGACTATGAGAACAGCATCAGCACGGACGGCTCGTGGACCGTCTCGGCATCCCTGACGGCGGATACCGTCGCCGGCTACCTCAGATACGGCCGCGATCTCCCACTACCCGGCCCCAATCCCACCAGACTCGAACTGGAGCTGTGCTCCAATACCCTCCTCGACCGGTACGTGGCCGTCCGGAACCTCTGGACCATCGGCCGCTTCTCCAAGCTCGGCCTCGAAATCGGCGTCAGCTTCACAGCCTGCACCTCTCTCTATACTGGTCTCGTCTCAACCAGCGTCTCAGCATTCCCCTCCTGCTCTCACCGCGCGCCGAGTACAGCCCCTCGGTCTTCTTCTACGCGAGCGTCGCACCCCTCCTCGCCTTCGCCGCGCGGCATTTCCTGTGGAGACCGAAGCGCGCCCGCCCTGCCGAGGTTGACCTGCAAGCCTACGTCTCGCGCAAGCGAGCCGCGGCCGACGACGTCGCCGCCCTGCTCGCGGGAGCCGTGGAAGCTCGCCAGCGCGTCGAGCGTCAGCGGGGCGGGCTCGTTGTGTTGAGCGCAAAGTTCGGCGTCAAAGACGAGGGCGGCGACTGGGCGGCCGAGGAGGTTGCGGACGTGACGCTCGCGGTCGCAGCGCTGGTGGAGGACGGGAGGCTGCGGATCCCGGCCGGGGTGCGGAAGGGGTCGATGTTGGGGTTCTGGGACCCCGCACCGCTGCGGCGCAAGGCGCTCCACGTGAGGTACCTGTGGCGGGGCAGGGAGAGCACGGTGGAGGTCTTGGGGCGGGACGAGCTGGTGCTCCCGCCCGCGAGGAGGGATGCTTCGTGATGATGTATGTGTGTATGATGACATGTGTAAGATGGACTTTTTGCATCACAGAAGCCAGTGGGGGAATGGAGAGGTTGCATAGGAAGGTACTCTTCTTCCGATTTATATATCCCCCGCCAGTCATTCTATCAGACAGGAGAATATGATGTCTGCCAGGCACCATCTGATTCCGTGTACGACGAGTATTGTGTTTATACTACAGCAACGGTGGAGCCCTCGCGCTTACGCCTAGCTTCGCGTCCGACGCAATATTGACGTGGAGCGTCAATATGCATATCACAAATGACTGCTAGTAATGCGACCTCATCCGAACCTCAACATGTTCTGGACCGGTTAAAGTACCATCAAGGCAAGCAGCATCCTTCTAAAAGGTGAAAGCATATTTCTTTGCCGCCGCAAATCTGTATGGCAGAGTATGGGACGGACAAGGGAAAATGGAAGTGCCAGTGAAGGTGGTTAACGAGAAGACGAGGTGGTCCGGCTAGTCCGTCTAGTTAAATAATCTTGACCCATCACACGCACAGGCAAGCCGCAAGTAGATTTGAACCATCAGAGAGAGCGATAGTCGTGTACGGAAGTTACAGGCTCGTTGGACTATGCCAAACAAATTTCAGCAATCTAGAGACGTTTCTAGCTACCCAACGCCGGCGCCCGGTTTTACTTACAGTATGTGGCTGGAGGCTCTCTTGTTTTCCGCTCTTTCCGGGGCGGGTTCCTGCCCCCCGGCTGTTCCGGACTAGGCCGGTTTCTGTCTTCGCTCGATGCAGTTGAAGAAAAGGGCCGGCTGTTCGTTCCAAACTCTGCATTGCCGCCTGTTTCTACCTCCGCAGTACGCCACGGGACAGCCCCCAGCTCTGGCGATTGACATCGAGTACGGGTCACGACAGCAGCGACGCCGAACCTTCAGGTGTAGTCAACTTAATTATACGGGAATACATACACTCCATGGCTGTCTACAATCACTGGCACTTGACCTGGCCATCTCTGGAGTGTATCTTGTGCGAGCGTCACAACAGACGGGGCACTGTGGAGCTAACTGGGGCGAAGCCATTAACCAAATCTGTCAGGCTACGAGACTCTAGTCAATCATGACTGGAGTTTTACATGAGAGAGTGGAGCGAAGGCTGTATATAATTAGTACGCACGGAGCTACGGGCAATATACTTCACGGCCGAGTCTGTCGGATACCCGGGCGGCAAGTCCGTCGTAAAGCGGTTCAAACGACTTGAATTAAGTCGCCTTATTCCCTGCTGAAACGCGGTCTCTTGGCGTAAGCAATCAACTAGAGATCGTATTTCAGTGCAGATAGATGGCCTTTTGGTCTGTGTACATGTGTCTCTACTGGAGGCACTTACTCGTATACAATCTACGAAGCTTTTTCGCCCCCTTTTTTTTACGGGATCATTTGTGAAGGCTCATCTGATGTTATCTTTGCAGACAGGTAGTTTTATCCAAGGTCGCTTTTTCACTCTTCCGGCGAGGTAGTCTAGTGTCAGAGTATTACAGTCATGCCTTTTCTTTCAGAGTCACTGAGAAGGAACGAACACCTGAACGTCCAATGCAAATCTATAACCTCAAATTCCACTTATTCTCCGTCTTTGGCTTGACATTGGCCTTCTTTTGACTCATCATATAAGACAATTGTAGAAGAAAAAGATCCCTGATCTCATAGAGAACTGGACCTTGAAAGTTCAACATGACTCGATCCTGAGATTGGCTAACTGTCGCGATCCATTTTTATGCGGGCAAACGCCTCATCCTATTCGCCACAAGACCTTAAAAGTTCAACATGACTCGATCCTGAGATTTGCTCACGGTCTATTTGGAACAAATAAAAACTGCTACTATACGTAGTTCCCGACTGTCTTGCTTCGATACACTGACAGTCCGCTCTTATCAACAGCGGCTAGTATAAACCGGCTGGCTAATCGAGAGGAGCACACGACTTACTCTCGTCACTTCACATTCATTCAAGTTCTTCTTACACTCTTTTCATAGTTGACCTCATTCCGTCCGTTGCGATGCTCAGATCTTCCCTTACTTTTGCCATGCTGGCTCTTGCTAGTATCCCTGATGCCCTTGCCGGATGGAACGGAAATGCGTTTACTCCGGCAAGCAAGTGCTACGAAAACGAGCTTAAAGGTTGTGCTTCTGGACGCTGCCTCAACGGGTAAGGAACTTTCGCTTCTTGCGATTGCTTCATCAGCTGACGGATCTGCCCATGACCAGTAATTGCGTCCGGAGTTGTGCTGCCGGCGAGGAGCAGGGCTGCCCTGAGCTCTGCAAGCGACTGACCATGCCCGAAGGTTGGTGCGCAGCGAAGTGAGTACTCCCAGCAGGCAACCCCCATCCAATCTTTTGTAGCAAAGTTCTAAACGTTTCTCGTTAGCGATTCGGGTTATTGCTGGTGCACCCGTGACAACACTGTCAGCTTTTTCCCTGGCGACCGCCCTGTTGATAAGAGGGACGAAACCAAGGCTTATAAAGAAAAGAGAGCATGAGATGCTACAGTTTTATGGTATGAAGGCGAGAGTGTAAATACCAACCTGGGCTGGATGAGAACTGCCTACACGGTACAGAAGCAACGACTAGCTAGCTGGGATCATGAGTGGATTTAAAAGGCGCACGCGTAGTTGTAGCGCTGTACGGTGTAAACTGGCCAGGCCTGCCATAGCTGGATATCGCATTCATTTCTGCTTTGAACACAGTATGTAATCTGTCATGAACGATAAAAAATCACAACAGCGCTTCAGTCTTGCACAAATAAGCTGTTCATAAAATGAAATTCAGCATCCTATGTCTAAGAGAAACTGTAACTACGATCAAGCAGCCTCTTATTACGGACATGTTCTGATAATATCATTGAGCCGCCTTCCACGTTGGACAAGCTTAATATGTAATCTGAATCGTGTGCAGCATTCAAAGAACATCAGTGTGCCTTTACGTAGAAAGTATGGCATAAGTGACAGATTCATAGAAAAGATATCTAGAGACGCAAGTGAAGGAAGCTCCAAATCGAAACACGAGTTGTTGGTTGAAGGATATTCATGGGACCTCAACTTTTAAACCATGGCGTCTGACATATCGACGACGCAATGAGCAACGCCGCTCCAAGCGAGCCCATACGACAATGAAGTATTCTTCCGTGTCGCTAGCTCCTAACGTTAATAATGCGCTTCGATGTTGAACTGTTGAAGGGGCGTGGTATATATAGATACCATATCAGGCTTTCAGCACTCTGCCACCGATTGTCCGAAGACCCCAAAAGTTTGTTGCTCAGAAGTCACTTACCCTATGCTCATCACAGCTTATTAGGTAAACGTTCCAGCCACGGTTTTTATGATTGAAGCAGACCCCATGTGAGCCATCCTGCATCCAAGGTTCACGCTCTAGCGATGACTAGTTCCAAATAACAGCAATCGATACTTTGCAGAGACATCTCTGAGAAGGAAACCATGATACCTCGGTTCTATTTGCCGCCAACGGGCCATTTACCGGCGCGAAGTACAACTGGGACGACTCAACAGTACCTCAAGTGAACCTCGGGAAAGATCAATTGCAGTGACTCAGGGGAAACTGATCGGTGGCGGAAGCGCGCTAGATGTCATGATATATGACCGTGGCCGTGCAGCTGATTATGATGCATGGGCAAGTTTGGGCTATCCAGAATGGACTTTCGATAGTCTTCTTCTATACTTTGAGAAGGTCAGTCAAATTTCCTGAAGCGGGTCACCCAGCCTAGTCTCACTTAATTTAGCCTGGAAATGGTATGCAAGCTGAAACCTTCACGCCCCCCCCCCCCCCCTCGATGACCAGATTGAGGCTTTTGGCGTGACATGGGATCCAAAGTGTCACGGAACAGATGGCTCGGTCCACTCTAGTTACTATCGCTATGTTTACCCACAACACAGTACGTCCCTCAGGCCCGATTAACTGTAAAGACATCGCGGCGCGCTTGAAGCTCACATTTTCATTAGGCAGCTTCATCGCTGCGGTGAAAAGCCTCGGAGTTCCTCAGCCGCTGGATCAGTCATGCGGCGATACCCTCGGCGCTTACCTCACAGCCCACTCCATCCATCCAACAAACCAATCTCGATCTTTCGGCCGTACCGCTTGGTATGATTCATCTGTAGAGAGGAAGAACACAAGAAGTCCTGACTAAGACGTATGTCACCGAGTTGGCGACCGCCAATGCAAATGGCATGTTAACGATCACTGGCATCGAGTTTGCAACATCACGAGGGGGCAAACACCAATTTGTCAAACTGAAAAAGGAGGCGATTCTGTCGTCGGGTAGCCTTCGATCTCCGAAGCTTCTTATGTTATCTGGTATAGGCCTGAAATCCCAGCCCGAGGCGCGTGGAATCCAGTGTCTTCTCGACCTTCCTGGTGTGGGAACCCATTTGCAGGATCACTCCGTCTTTGCTATGCTGCTCACTTGTTAGTTTGTGCACAGCCTTTGCGACTCATGTTTTAACGATGGAAAAGTCAACCAGAGTTTCGTAAGCGCCACAGACCTTCAAAACAAGACTCACGACACTCTCCAGGGCGGCCTTTACCACAGGCCGCCGACTTGATCAATTCTGGATTGTGAGTCGATTTTCTGCTGGGATGGCCCCGTTGGTCATCTGAATTGCACAGGGCAGATCAATATGACCTTTCAGTAGCCGAATGCTTTGGGGTGGTTTAGCTTGCTAATGATACACACTGAGACTTTGACTCAGTATTGCGTTTCTTTTTTGTTGTCAGATCGACTGTGGACAGAAATCATGTGGCCCATCTGGTCATTTGTTTTATTACCGATGCCGGGACACGGACTTGCCAATAGTATCTTGATCAGTGGTTTATTAGGTTATGTACATCGTCTATATCTGGAAGCGCTAGTATGAGCTCCGATGTCATGTAGCTACACCCTCAAGCCGACAACGTAATATTGCATCTCGATGAGTAGCTGGCCTCTAGTTGTGTCCTTGCTTTCGCTTGTATACAACGCATGCCTATGGACAAATCTAGATCGGAGCGTAACCTATCATGGCAACTCAATAGCAACCAGGTTGACTTTTCTACCTCGGAAGTTCAGCATAGGCTTGCCACGAGGAGATTCGCGTCAACAACAAGAAAGCATTCTTGCCGTTGAGACATATTTTTGAGTCTGAAGATTAATCAAGATAGCAAAGTGTTATAGTTATACTAGGGTACGTAGACATTTTATAAGTACAGTGTTTCGTTGTGTTTTATGCGCGCTCTGTGGTTAATTGGATTGCATGCAAAGCCAAGATTGGCTCGCTTAATGCGCATTCTTGTGTCTCGCTTTAGCCGCGAATAACACCCCGGAGAAAGATTTGTAACTTGTTCGATGTTCCACGTGGGAAGTATATACTGTTGATAAAAGGCGAAATAGATACATTGAAGCATGAATATCCTGTGGCATCCAGTGTTATTAGACCCGCCTACAGCGTGGTCGCGCCGATAGCCTGGCCCGACTTGGGAACCAGGAAGTTGCTTCCCTGGACCTTTTTGTTGGCACCTCTAGGTCCCTTCAGAACCGAGGGGTCAACGCTGACGAACGAACTATTGGACCACGTGCCCGAGTTCCAAGAGTTGCCGGACGCAGTCACGGTGCTGACCAGACTGACCTGAGCGGTTGCCACGTTGACGGCGGCAATGTTTCCAGTCATCTTGGAGGACGAGCTGCGCATGACGAAGCCCGTGTCGCCATTGTTCCACGCCGTGTTCCGCTCAAACGTCAGAGAGCCGGGGTTGCCGTTGTCGATGAAGCCCTTCTTGAAGTTGTCGAAAGCAATCGAGTTACGGATGATATGGTTAGCGGGCGGGTTGTTGGTGATGCCCAACTTGAACCCATTGCCGTCTCCTTCAAAGGGCGAGAAGTTCCAGCGATTGTATCCGTTCGACCAGGCGTAGACTTCTTCGATGGTCACAGGGCTGGTGAACATGAACAGGTCCAGGCCGTCGTCGACGTTGTCCCAGAGCCTTGCGTTGCGCAGAACATTGCCCTCGCCCGAGCCCGACTTGCACGCAAATCCGTCGGCGCTCTCGCCGTTCTTGCGAGGGTCACGGTTGCGAAAGGAGTCGAGGTTCACGACGGTGTTGTTGGCGGAGGCTCCCTCAAGCTGGAAGCCTGTCTCATAGTTGTCGTGTGTTGACAGGCCATCGTAGTAGTTGTGAGATGCATCACGGGCATAGATGCCGTAGGGGCCGTTGATAATTTCGAGGTCGTACAGTGCCCAGTAGTTGGCGTTCTGGATGTGAAAGACACCTCGCTCGGAGTTGGGCAAAGACTCATCCAGGGCCTTGGGAGTACTTGGAAAGTGTCAGCGTCGTGCTTTTTCTGTGCCGTTTCCCAACTCACCCCGGCATGTTCTCGCCGTCGATGATGACCTTCTCGCTCTGGTAGGGCCGGATGCTGATGGGCGACGTCCTAGTGCCGCTCTTTGCGATCTGGATGTTGGCCGACGGCGCGTAAGTGCCCTGCCGGAGATAGATGGTGTCGCCAGCTGCGGCGGCAGCGACAGCAGACTGGATGGATCCGAACGGGGCTGTCAGAGTCCCAGAGCCTGTACCGGTGGGAGACACAAAGATGTCACGGGCGGACACGCCGCTCAGAACGGCGAAGAACGTAAAAGGAACAAGCGCAAATGGTGCCATGATTACGATTTGACTGATGACGCTGGTCTCTGCGCGGTAATCCTAGCCAATACGGATCCCGTTGACATCTTATAATCGAGTTTCCGCCCCGAAAGAGCTTGATCTCAGGCATATTGAAGGCGACTCAGCATGCCAGCAAGTCTCACAAGTGGGCGTTGCACCAAACGTAGCCATGTCTCCGATCGTTGAGAAGCGGCCAAATCACAAATCCCCCAATCGCGAGCCCCCATCGCAGGCAGATCATGGGGACCACGGGCATTGTTGGACGCCGGCGAGGACCCCCGAAGGACATCCCCGGAGAAAACGATCCCGCAAATAAATGAAAAAACATGGGCAGAACTTCCGGAAGCGTCGAGTAGCTCATCTCCTTATTCGGGAAGGACCAAAAGGTGGGGGGGGAGGGACCATGTGCCGAGTTTGGGTCTTCTTCACGTCCAGTTGGCCAATTGAGACTCGCGGACCCAACTATGCTTATTTCCTTGTTTCGACTGACTGTAGGGACAATCATCCACGAATCGCGGGGCGCAATGCCGGACGAGAGCTCCATTCGGCTTGGCACGAATTGCCAAGTGTAACAGAGATGCCGTTAGCAAATCTCCGCGTTGCGGGCACAGTGAAACTGCCATTTCTATTGTTCCTGATCGAACTCGCGTCATTGGGTCGGTTGGACGATCAGGACCCAGGCACGACCTTCGACGCTTTATATCTGAGCGACTGCTTATACCTACTAAGACGACCTTGAATACGAAAGGGTAGCTCAACATACCAGTGACATCTTTAACCTTTTACCAAGGTCCTCGCAACCTTGTAGAAAGGCGCGACGCAGCCACGAGCTTGTAGGGCAATACTACTGTAAGCTAGTCTCCTAGCCTACTGTTTAGTCCTTCTTCGCATCCAAAGTAACCCTACCTTTTAAATGTAAACTAGAGTCAACGCGGCTGTAAGCCCGTGGGGCATTTCAGATCTGCACGCGGGGTTTGACAACAGCTGGTCCGGCCATGTGGCGGCCTTGCTTGCGTGTTCGATTTTGAGTGGAGAAGAAACGACGCTGCGATTATGTGCACTGAGCCTACTGATACTGTAAGCGAAATCCGCGCGCATGATAGCCCGCAGTGTGCATATGTATGAACAACAACGACGACGTGGACTTGAGAACCGCAACTCACGGCCTGAGGCGAATCAATACAACGGTTGAGTTCTCACCGGCTGCAGGTTTCCGGTATGCAAGCCGCATAGGTCTGCAAGAGGGGGTGGGCCACCTTGCGAGTCGCTGGGTTGCTGAGCCTTTAATGAATGCTGTCTACTGTGCCGTACGAGCTATGGTGAACGAGATCGGCAGATTGTTGCCGCGTCTAGGAGCGCTTCCAGATGCCCGTTCGCATCAGAGTGCATGTCCTAGGCGCCTCAGCGGTTCCCCACAGGATGCGGCCAAGGTCGCTCTAGGCCCATCCTATTGTGCATGAAGCCTGCAGGCATTGCGTCCTCGATTGAAATATTTCGGGCAGGATGTAGCTACCAACCCACCACACACATATAAAGAGACCTTAGAAGCCGGTGTAGGGATATTTCATCCTCACAAGCACGATATTCTCGACATGGAGAAACAAAAGATAACCACGACACCGTTGTGGTATCAGCCACCCGCCAACAGCCGCATTGTTAGTGTTGGACCCGAGATATCGTAAGTCTTATTCCGCCTTATCAGCATTGACTACGTAGCTGATATCTGCTTAAAGTCCTTATACGAGCCCGGTCTGTAAGATATATTTCGAGGCCGGAGTGCCGTTCACGGTTCCGCGAGATTTCATACGTGCGAGCGTCGAGCTTGACAAGATCTGCAACAAGTTCGATGAGATACGCCTCAGCAAAGTGCCGGACGATGCAGGCCACGTGCTCGTTCACTACCTTCATACGGGTGATTGGCAAACTCTGCACAAGAAAGACTCGTTGCATGGCTCCAAAATTTCGACCCAGTTTGAAATCAGTGTACATGCTTACGCTCTTGCCCGGGCATTTGGCCTCGCGGGTTTGGCCGAGCTTGGCAAAGAGAATATGTCTCGTCTAGCGGCAGCGTTGCCTGCGCTTGACTCAATAGTCCATGCTGCCGATGCATGCGAACTTCTACCGGGCGACGACCTCTGGTTCTCAGCCTTCATCAAGATGCGCATTCAACAACTGTTCAATGACCCAGCCAACTTAAACCAGTCCGTCTTACTCCGGTGCTTTCGCGGGTCGACAGTGTACTCGACGATACTAGCTAAGAGCTTGGTTCGCATATGCTGCGAGAACTCAGTTTCTCTCAGGTCCGCCGAGTCTCGGGTCCATTCTCCGCCTGAACCATCCGCAGTCCTGGAGCCCGATGCAACGCTCTCGACCAATTCGCCAAAATTAACACCAGACCTCGCTGAGCCAGCGACGAACGCTACGCTCGAGTCAGAGGCAGTCTTACTAGAGCAACAAACAGAAGTGGCGGTTGAGGTCCCAGTAGAAACAGAGGCAGTCGCATTCATGGATTTCGTACCAGAGCCTGAGTCGGAACCAATAGCTGACGCCATACCAGAAGCGCCAGAACCTGAGCCTGAAACAGTGGCTGAAGTAGGTGGAGGGCAAAAACCACCCAAGAAGTCCAAGAAGAAGGAAAAGAAATCGAAGAAGGTAAAAGCCCCGGAGGTGACTTGTGCTGATAAGGCAGCCCACATTGTCGAGGGTGGATGGGAGGAATGTTCCAGTTGTCGCGAATCTGTGGGCATCTTGTCATCATCCTATCAGTCGAAAGAGAACGATGTAGGATGGTAGTGGATGTATGGCGATAGCTGAAGAGGGTACCCATTCCGAAAATGAACTTCTTTTTGTTACAGACGATGTTGCACTACAGCTCCCCGTAAAACAAATATTTCACCAAAACAAGCTAGCGACCAATATAGCAACAGCCCCAGCTGCAATCGAGGTTAGATGGGAGAAATTTACTTCGAGCTTTTCAATTTCCGCTTCTCAACTGTCTCTATGGCCATCTGGTGTCTCGAATTTGTCTTTCCAAACGCACATGCACACACATCGGAAACGGTGTTGCGCGCTGGATGATAGAGGCATCAACACTTATTTCTGTCGCCATACCTCTGAGTCATTCACCTTGGTCTTGGATGGGGAGGAGGATTAGAAGAAGTGTGCGGCAACTTTTCTGATCGTCGTCTTCCGCGGTGCTGCCCGGCGGAGGATTACGGACGAATGCTCCTAGCGGGAGATTCCCCCTTTTCTTTGCACGCTCGAAACATTGATGACCTGAGAAATCGGGGTAACGGATCTGGTGGCCTTGCGATGAAGGAGCCGACAGCCATTCCTACAAATTTGATAATTACCCACGGCCGATGCGAGCTACTGTCAACAGGACATCCATCGTTCGTTGCAACTCCAACCCAGCCAACCTTGAAAGCATGGAGCAGCTCGTCGTGAAGCGGAACTCGTGGACTTTGTAAAGTGTATAGAGAAATAGTATGAATGTGATACGAAGAACTTTGAACCAAAGCCACCACGCCCATATTAAAAAGGTATTTTTATGTAAGTATCTTTTGATTTAGGGTGCTTGTTTAGTATCTTCTACTACGTAATTTTCGCCGAGGTAGGCTAGTCAGTGGGGGTCGCTCTTGATTCATAACCATATTTGACATCAACTTAGGAGTATGAATGGTAAAAAGGTAAGGGAAACTGAAACGTTTGAGCTTCTTCAGGTAGACTAGAAGCTCTGCCTTGTTTCCATTTTTTGCATGCCGAATTCAAACCATTGTAAAGTGATTTTATGAAGCAAATCTGTTTTTTCGAAGACAAACCAGAAACGGCCAAGAAAATGACGATCATGGCATGTACGATCCAGTGAACGGGCGATCGTTCCCGGTTCTACTATCCTACGGCCTTGACTGCCCTTCGATGACCCATAGCTAGCTTACGCATCACGATGTTTCATAGATGGACATGGGCAATTGCAAGATGCAGGCATCGGCGTCGAGGCAGCGAGCCTTGACCGGAGGAAAGGCGGATGACTCATCTCGGCAAAGCGTGGGCTTTGCGACGAGACCGGAGAGACGAGCTCGGGCCGTTGCCGAGAATCCGGGGTAAGGGGGTTCCCTCTTCCCCCATGAGGAAATCTTGGAAACCCACCCCGACCAGATTGTCCTATCGGCATCTTGTCATTTCGCCGTCATCGGTAGAGCGCCTTGCGTCTGACACATCGAGGCCAGGACAACCGTTTTTGACCAACGAAGGGAAAAAACACGGCGTTGCACCGACTTTTCACTGCAATTCTTGTTCGCGGCATCGTGTTGAATGCTTCCATTCTCCCCATGGCGGCATGCAACGGAACCCCGCCCAGCACGGAAATCGGCAGCAGAAGTCCCCTTGACGACGGGCCTCTGCCGCCGGTTAAGTCAACTGCGTGAGCCCATCGAGTCGCTGCTTTTCGTTTCGAGGGGTCCTTTGGCTAACTGACGGTGGTTTGGTCGCAGCTGCCGCAGGTGTCATTCAAGAAAAGTCAAGTGCTCCGGCGATCAGCCCTGCCAGAATTGTCAGCATGCCGGTAAAGGTGCCGAGTGCACATACCCGCGCCGTAACAGACAGGTCAAGGTCAGGCAAAGGTAACGGCAGCTTTGTCACTGGTTTTAACGAGACCAACGCTTACGTCGTGCAACAGCTACATCGATGGGCTTCTGGACGAGATCCGGCGGCTCAAGAGCCAGCTTGCCCAGCATGATCCAGGCTCCACATGCACGCAAGACGATCTTGCCACCCAGAGCAGCCACACCGGCAACAGAGCGACGACGCCGTCGTCTGGCCGAGGTAGCGACAACGGAGAAACCGCAGCGAGTGCAACTCTCGAAGTGCGGCCGTGGTTCATCAGCGCAAACGTCTTCCGCACACCGATCCTGATAGGAGAAGTCGCGGATGCGGCCTTCTCGACCCGCTTCCGCCAGGTCATCTCCGACCCCTTTGCCCCCCAGCCCAGACACATGCTCCGGGTCAATTATGCCCCGGATACGGAGCTGATGTCCCTCGTGAAGTCGGAGGTTGCCTGGCCGACCCCGTCAAGGTCCCGGTTCTTGGTTGAGGTTGCCCTTAAATACGTTAGTCGCCGTTATCACGTCGTGCGCAGAAGCTTGGTCATGGAAAACTTGGAGCAGAGTATACACAACCCTTCATGGGGCGATCTAATGCTCAGATCCAAGCTGTGGGCCTTGTTCGCCATAGGGGAGCTCTATTCGACTAGGTCCATACCTTCCGAGAAGGACTTCCCCGGTATGGCCTATTTCGCCAAAGCTTCCAGGATACTTGGTGTACTTGATGAGCGTCCCGGAACAGACTCTATCGAGATAATTCTCCTGCTTGTGAGTCTTGGCAAAGCCGTGACTGTATGGATCCTGACCCGCCCAGTCCTTCTATTCTCTGGCTCTCAACCGGCGATACAGCGCGTTTGTCATGTCCGGCACGGCAATGCGCATGGCCATTGTGATAGGGTTACACCTGAATATCCCAGAGTCTCAGCTTCGTGAACCAGGATTGCGAGAACATCGCAAGCGCTTATTCTGGACGACCTACATTTTTGATCGAATATGGGCATCCAAACTGGGGCATCCAACTGCTATCCAAGACAGCGACATAGGCATAGACTTGCCCTCGGAGCCGATCGCGAGCCAATCCTGTGGTGACGATTTCGAGGACACGGCATATCATATCGCCAGTCTACGTTTGGCAGCTCTCGTCACAAAGACGGTTCGCTCGATATATGGCCAGCGCAATCAGGGGGAGGCTACTCTGTCGACGAGGGTCCAACAAGCCCTGAAAGATCTTCGTGCTTGGGTAGAAGACTTGCCGGGCCACCTGAAAGTTGATAACGCAGGCACTGGGCCAAAACCAATCTCGCTTCATCTCTCCTTTAACCAGGTAAACGATGGCTCAAACCAGACAATCGTTTAGGGCGCTGCTAACGTACATTCCACAAAGTGTGCCATTCTAGCAACCCGCCCGATTTTGCTACACACCCTCCGGGCACAGGTGGCTGTATGGCCGTCAACATCGCCAGTGACTGAAACCCAAGTGCCGGCAAGCGCCATCACACTGTCTGAAGCATGCATCCGCTGCGCACGGCACTCGGTCCGCCTTCTCACAGACTCGTGGATCGACGGGTCTTTCGCGACATTTGACTACTTCTACACGCAATACCTCTTCTCCGCGTTGACCATCCTCGCCGCCTCGAGTCTACTGGACGGTCCGCAGAGCCGCAGCGACCGGGAGGCCTTTGAGGAATCGGCAAGGTTCCTCTCGCAGCTCAGGGATGCCGGGAACTTTGCCGCGCAAGAGTACTGCCACCACCTCGATGTCATGAAGTCGGAGCTCGAGAGATTCTACGCGAAACGGATGGGCCTGCCCGAGGTCTCGCGAGCACTCGGTGCAGGGCTCGGCTTCGGCCCGGTGCCGTCGCAGTCCGGCCCGGCGCTTCCCGCGCACACGACGGCGGGCATGGCGCTGACGGAGCCGTCGTTGGAGGAGCTCCTTGCGCAGCCGGTGTTGGATTTGCAGTTTTTTGAGGCGTCTTTCTACGACGATTTGCAGGGGCTATATTGGCCGGACTTTAGCACGGAGAACTGGGATACATGGGCTTCGACCTGAGCTCGCAATACCTAGTTTTGCATTGCTGGGAAAAAGCGGGAAAGCCGGCAATGGTGAGTTTTTTGTTAGAAAGCCCCTATCCGTAATTGATATTAAATTCAGACTTGATTCAAATTCTGTTTACATTTATGTTCAATCTTGGTACAACATGAAATGAATTTTAGAGGGTCATACCCCTATTCGTCATGAAGACGAAAGCCAAACAGCACACGATGAATGCGCTGTTTCGTAATCAAAAACATGAAGCTGCACCGCCAAGTAAAATATCAAAAGTTTAATGGATAGAATTCTCAGTGCGAATGATGTATGTTACCTGGAACTTCGTGAGCGGCTGGCATAGGGGGCACCGGCGACTGCGGCGTCGACACCTGAACGAACGAACCTCCGGTATGATTGGCGCTCAATGGCGTCGGCGACTGTTGAGGGTAGTAGTTCTGCTGTTGAGGCTGCAGCTGTTGCTGAGGTTGAGCCGGGGCGGAGGCATACATCTGCTGTTGCGGCGCGGGAGCTTGGTGCTGGTACTGCTGGTGCTGAGCAGTGACTGCACCGGCGTTATACGGTTGCTGCTGCTGGGGCACCATACTTTGGCCTGCATCTTGTTGCATGTACGGAGGGGCATTCTGGCCTTGTGCTGGCTGGTATGCTGGGTTTGTGGTAACCTGGGCCGTGTTCTTCTCGGATACGACGTGACTGGTGACCTGGGGCACGCCACGGGAAGAGACGGGGTTGCAGTGGAGGCCGGCCTTACGATGGCGATGAAGCATGACGCTATGAATAGACATTGACGCGACGAACAGGGCGCTTACTTCGATATTAGTAGAAGCCCTCACAGCGAGCGTCATAATCGGGGGAGACTTACAATTCAAGCCCACCGAGCCCGGCTGCGGCAGCCATGCAACTGGTGAAAACGAGATAGAGCCCCGTCGGCGCCGAACTATAGCAGTAGCCGTAGTAGTCGCACACCGCACTGCTGTCGAAAAGGTACGCGACTTGTGAGGCGAGCAGGCCGAAGGAACACAGCCAGAAGACGACGAGGAAGATGTCCAGGGACAGAACGGCCCAGTAGTTGTAGATATTGGGGATGCCGAACTCGGCTACAATGAGCCAGATTGTGATGATCATGGTCGAGATTGACTGGTGAAGGGGGGGTTAGCCAGGGGCAAAGACGGGCCAGGCCCGGTTTGAAATGGTGCCGCTTACAACAAAGACCATGAGGCAGTTTCCGGAGAACGGAAGGAGGTAGATGCCGAAGGCGCAAAGGCCGGTGATGATGAGGGCCAATATCAACTGGACCACTCTGATGGCGATGAATCCTTTGGGGTAGAGCGGAATGTGCTCGCGGCCGGCGGCCCTTTGACGGGAATACCTATTGACGCTCTCCATTGCTGCTACTGTCTTTGATTAAAGACGTGTAAGTTGGAGGTATGCGCGGATAGAGTGATATTAAGGTCGGGAGGAAAGCCGTTCAAAGACGGAAATCGAATGACGGTGGTAGCGAGAACTAAATATCTGCGAATGAAGATAGCGCAAGCTGAAGATGAAAGCTGGGAGCTCTGTCGTCAGGACGCTCATCGTATTTTCTATGCCTCGCCCTCCCTGGGCAAACAGGGTAGCATTGGCAGCACCGCGTTAATTTCTCGAGATCGCCCGTTGCACAACAAGCCATGAATAGTCGCCTACACGGTCCACGCATCAAATGTTAAAAGTCGCGCCGTGGCTTACAGGGGTGAGGGCCATCGCAGCCACGGCGCGGCTCGCAGACGTTGGGGACGGACGAATCAAAGTGCCACCGAGGCGCCTTTTGGAAAGCCACACGAGAAAAATTATGGCATCGACTGAGACCTGGTTAGATTGTGGTTAGGTTCAATGGGTGGGAGGTCCCCGAATTCGTGGGTCTCATTAGCTGAGAGGGCAATGGATGGGTAAGCCGGTGAAATCATGGCCCGGGAGGGCTTCGATGGGAAGCAAGTGAACAGCGACTTTAACGCCGCATTAGTGCTGTAAAGCCATCAAGGCTTCAAGGTAGACTGCAAACAGCATGAAAAACGTATTTGAGAATCAAACTCGATTGTTGCCTGAGGGACTGTTTCTTCTTGGTGCAATGCATGATGGGCTGAGTGGGTGAAGCTGAACGGTGCGGCTGAGGCCAGGACTTGTGGAGCAAAATCACACGGGCCAGATGCGTTGGAAATGTCTCCAGGGTCCGCGTATACTATGGACGTTCACCCTTGCGTGGCACTTCCAAGCGCTCTCCAGGAAAGGGCCGTGTTTGTAGGGCTGAAGGGGGGATGTGATACAAACTTGCAAGGGGGTTCCTCGGCTAGCTTTGCTGGGCAAGCCCACAGACTAGTCTTTGACATCGACTCTAGAGCCCTGCAAGTACGTCTTCTCTGAAGGCTCAGAGCCCAGACGTGCCTCTCAAAAGTGAAACTGGGGAGGCTGTATGCACGACCTCAGCAGTGATGAGGTCCTCAGTCAGGGTCTTGCGACCTGGCAAATATGCCATGAAGCCCAATGCTCAGGTTCTATCATTCCCGCCATAATAGATATTTGGAGAGATCGCCTGAGAAAGCGAGGACTGACTGCCCCATCGAAATGCAGCTGGCCACATCCAACTGCGATGAGTTTCGCCGTACAACCTGGCTTTCTCAGACTGTCCTTCATGATGTGAGGGTTCCGTCTATTCGGCTCAGCCTAACGTGATTGCAGACCATAAGTAAAGCTAAAGTGGTGTCGTTGCTGCAGTCCGCCTGCCAAGACAAGAATGCGCTGAACGGGGGTCTCAGCCGCACCACCACTAGTTCCAAAGTTGTCCGATATCCCACCCCATTTGTGCGACGAGTCTAGCCAAAAACCTTTTAGCTTCTTATCAGTGGCTTGATTTGAATTGCCGTGGGTTTCAGGTGATATTAACGCGGGTATATTCCGATCGAGGCCGTGGGTTGGATTTAGCATAACGTTTTTGATGGGCGAATAATGTCCAAAAGAAACCCCACTGCGGTACACAAGAAAGGCAAAAATCGCGGGCTCGGTATCTCCTCCCACCCCGTTCCTCTCTTCTTTCTTCATTGCTGGCAGCCTTACATCAACCTACTAAGTAGTACTCAGAGGAGCCCAGGGAGGCTATCAAGAGATGGACAACACCGTCAACCCGGGAAAATGAGACAAAGCAAAAAGAATGGCAAAGAGGATTATCATAGAAGAGATGGCTTTTAAGTGTGTAACTCGTAGAATGCGTTTGGCAATTCTACCGCAGGGCGCTGCAGCAGCACCCTAAGGATATTGTACTCGGAGGAGGTGACTATGCAGATCATGTGAGACAGTAATTTGGATCACCTTGATTATAAGAAGGCTTGTTCCAACTTCGTCCCGTTTATTTTCCCCCGTCGAGACATATATCCCCCCTTTGTCCGTAGGGCGACCTGAGAGACAGAAAGAAATATTTGATCGTTCCATGCGGCAAATAGCTCCAAGGTAAAACAAGTTGGAGTCTTCATCACATCATAAACGTACCCAATACTCGTTTCCGCTATGAGCTAGACTTTATCAAAGTCGTTGGCATTCTTAATTTGGACGTTAATGTCAACGTGGCATCCGGTTCAATGCGTCCAGTAAACGGCCTCACATGGTCATACCCACCCGCAGGACACAAGTTCTCGAAAAGGAAAATCGCACCGATTCCGTATTTCCCTAATGCTTTCGGTATCATTCTTCGGTCGACTACATCGGGTGCTGCCAGGCCTGGTATGCGATGTACGTTTGGTAGGAGCTGACCGCCAAGGAGGGGACTGCGAGAAGGACCGCAAACAAGACGCCGATCATCGTCGCCATCATCATGTAACGTGCACCGCTGCGTCTCTCGACCTGTCGCTCCAGCCATCCCCGAGGGCAGGGATCCAGGAGCTCTTGATGCAGTTCACCCAGGCGTCTGGATAGGTAGAAAAAGGAGGCAACCTCTTCCCCTTTGTTCTTGATCGAGCCGAACTCGAAAACCTGGATGTCGGGATCAAAAGCCCCGGTTTCGACATACGACTTCAGCAGTTTTCTCGACTTCTTGTCCGAGAGGGGAAACAAAACGCCCTGCAGAGATTCCAGTACTTCCAGTAGAAGCGCCCGAGGCAAAGCTCCTCTAGGTCTAGTCAGCTGACTGTAAGGCATCTGTTGGAACAACAGGCAAAAGCAAGGCAGTTGGGAATAGCCC